>CAUYLG010070989.1:0-95127 GCA_963573385.1 Cacajao melanocephalus
TGAGGCTAGGGATAGAATCCCACAGGCAATTTTCCTGCTCTTGCGGTGGTCCACTGCACACATCTCTAGAATTTTAAAACCATCATTCTCAGCAAACTGACACAAGAACAGAGAATCAAACACCACATGTTCTCACTCATAAGCGGGTGTCGAACAATGAGAACACGTGGACACAGGGAGGGGAGCATCACACACTGGAGTCTTTTGGGGGGTGCCAAGGGAGGGACAGCGACGGGGTGGGGAGGTCAGGGAGGGATAACATTGAGAGAAATGCCAGATGTAGGTGACGGGGTCATGGAGGCAGCAAACCACATTGCCATGTGTGTACCTATGCAACAAACCTGCATGATCTGCTCATGTACCCCAGAACCTAAAGTACAAAAAAAAGGTGTATAATAAAATAAATAAAGAAATAAATTTCAAATGAATTAAAAAAAAAAGACCAAGATTTTATGGTAAACAGGCATTATTAGAGAGCTTGGTAATTTTAATATATGGTACTTTTTATATTCTAGAATATATTTTAAAACATGAATCAACCCTAAATACAATTATATATGACAGTTTCTATTAAGGCATTTTTTTTAAGTATTACATTTTACCTTGGTTTCAAGTTTCCTGGTACCAAGGTAAAATGTACCTTAAGAAAAGATAAGTTATCTGTTCCAATAAAACCATAGTAGACAAAGCCTTTATTAAATGTGTCAAGTACATGATAAATTTTAAATTATCATAGGACTAACTGTAGAGGACACCTTCATACTTTCAAAGTTAATATCTTTATATACACACCTAAGGTGCTTTCCAACAAGACTTTAAAAATAGGGATTTATTATTAGTAATATATGACAATTAATATTAGTCACCAAAATCAAAAGCATAGGTGAGTTTCACTTCTCTCAATCAGTGTCAACTCTTTAGAAAGAAAAGTGCAACATCAAGGAAACTTCTCAGATCATACCATTGGAAAAGGAAGTTAGAATTCAGTTCTAATCTGGGGAGATGGGTGCCCTTAAAACAGTGTATTGGCTAGAAACCCATTAAATTGTATGAAAACCAAGTTGCTACCAAAAGGCAAAGCAATAGACCACCATTTCTCCTAAAATGATTTGAAGCCTAAGTAGATGCTTGAATTACCACCTTTATTTACGTAGTCCACTACCTTTATCTACCTAGTCCACTGACCACCCTTCTTCTTCTCTTCACACAACCTGGTCTTGCCCAGTGAACCCATCCTGATTAACCCTAGCCAGCACTATAGCTTCACTCACACTGTTCTTCTACTCAAGGATATTTTGCCTTGGGTCTATGTTCAACAGTTGTTTCTCTCTCGCTCTCGCTCTCACTCTCACTCTCGCTCTTCATGTGTGTGTGTGTGTGTGTGTGTGTGTGTGTGTGTGTAAGTTCTGGAGTCATTCGTGCTGTGCTCAAATCCAAGCTCTGCTTTTGGATTAATCCTGCTTACTACCATGAAGCAGGTTAACTAACCTCATCAAGGCTCAATGGCCCCATCTGTAAAATGGGAATTATAACAGAATTTACCTAATAGGGACATTGTGAGGAGAAAATGAGGCAATGCAGGTAAAGCACTCAATACAGTGCTAGTAGAGGGTGAACACACAATAAATATCACTAATTTTTTTATGTTCATTATTTCACCAACAGAGAGGCACTTCTGTTTAGTACAAAGACAATATATTTTATATTATTTTGTATTATTCTGCAAGTATGATGACTGCAATGTTTGAACTAAAATCAGGACAAATGATCTGGCAAATCACATGCATTTACACAGCAAAGAAATAGAAGCACTGAAATAAAAAACAGTACCAGGTAATCAGGATGGGAAAATTACTGTGCTTTGCTTTTCTAATAGAGTGAGTTTTCAGATAACAGTATGCCAGGTTTATACAAGTTAAGTAAAGGGGCACGATTCTGACTTTATGAACAAGTTAAGACAAGTATTTTCTCTTCCTGTGTGGCATGCATGAATACAGGCACCTGTGCCGTGTACTGGATTAGTGCTCTTAAGGAAAACCTTAACTTTTTTTCGTTTTGTTTTGTTTTTTGAGATGGAGTTTTGCTGTTGTCATCCAGGCTAGAATGCAGTGGTATGATCTTGGCTCCCTGCAACCTCCAGCTCCCGAGTTCAAGTGATTCTCTTGCTTCAGCCTCCTGAGTAGCTAGATTTACAGGCACCCACCACCACGCCCAGCTAATTTTTATGTTTTTAGTAGAGACAGGGTTTTGCCATATTGGCCAGGCTGGTCTCGAACTCCTGACCTCAGGTGATCTACCCGCCTCAGCTTCCCAAAGTACTGAGATTTCAGGAGTGAGCCACCGAACCAGGCTGGAAAACCTTATATTTACTTCCCAAAATTTGTTCTGAGAACAATATTAGAGTCAAAAACCTTCCCAATCCTGGGTAGAAGGGGCCAGAAGACAGATGGGGGAGGAGGGTAATAGTCTTACTGTCATGGGAAAACTAAAGCTGGAGGTGAGCTGTTGATAGGGCAAGAACCCTTGTTGACAAAAAACATGAGCCAGAAAGGTTATGGTGTTCTAATGTCTTCGTTAGATAGCACTGAGTGCTTTCAAGTCTGTTAACAGGATTATTTTGGAAAATCCCAGCTTAACTCTTAGAATTTCATCTGCTTAACTGAAACTTTGTCAATATTGTACATGTATATTTATATTAAGTAAGGACTAAAACCTTTTGAAACCCTGCCAATAAGTAATATGAAAGACAGAGAGGTGGCTGAAGGTTGATAGAACAAGAAAACTGCTCCAACAGGATCTGGTTAAGATAGAATGGCTCCTTTAAAGAGAACAGCCAGAATAGACACACCTCTAGACAAACATAAGTAAAATACATACCAAAGTCAAATACAAATACTTTTTATTATCTTACATCTTTTATAATCCATGCCCCTGTTCCAAAGCATTTATGTGGATAATTGAAAAATAACCAATTTGTTTCCTTGAATCTCCATTTCTCACAGAGCTATAATACCTAAGGCAGATGCTCCATGTGCCATTAGGCACTTAACCACAGCCTTTGCAAGTTATTTCACGTTTTAGAACCCCAATTGCCTCATCTATAATATAATAAGACATCTCTATCTCTCAAAGTTGTTTAAAAATTAAACAAGAAAATGTGGGTAAAATGTTCCTGGCATTTAGTAAGTGCTTACGAATCAATTTGCTGCATAAATTTCCACTTTTAGAAATATCTTACCAGATTTTTATGAAAAATGCCGATTTTTCTTCAATTAAAATTCTAAATTTTAGTTTTCACATTTATGAGTTACACATCATTGTCTCTCTGTATGTATGTGATCACACATTTATACTATGAAAAAAACAACAACAGTCAAATCTTAGCAAAATAGCAAGAGGATGGTGTTGAATATGGCTAAACAGTCTGTATGGAGGCAACATGGGACTCAGGAATAGCCTAAAATACCTCAAGGACTGTATAACTCTTAGGAGGACACGAATTTTTTTTTCCATCAAAAGCTACAAATGTCTCTAAACCATTTCCCATTACACCCTGAGTTACAAACAACTTGGGCAGGCACATTGGCCAAGACAATTTGCAAATCACTCTTAAATAACAAAGGAATCACACCTCCAGCAATACAGCATATCTAGAGAATTCAAAGCTAAGAAGATAAACAGCCTGCACAACACAGATACATACAGTTTAGAGTCTGCATTTGAGATGCTAGACTTTGAACAATTGCAGAAGGAGACAGAATTCTTTTTAAGTGGAAAATCAGCTTTAACTTAAGAAAATGACCAATAAAACCTGGACAATGCAGGATGTGACCCAGCACTCTGACACTGACACACACCAGCAGGTGACTCAAAACCCGAATGATAGAAAGAAACAAAAACACAAATTGAACAGCCCAGATCGAGCACTTCCCCAGACTACATTTATTATAGTATCAATGGGTTGGGGTAAAGGACGGGCTGCTGTAAGTATCTACAGCATTCTGTGGCTTTGTTATATGCAAATTAAACATGCAGCTATACATTTTTTTCCATTGTTTAGACTGAATTTTTCTCAAAGATGACCTGCAATTTTGTCTAATGTGATACCAAATAATATTTACAGAGAAACAATATCAATAACAGAAGATGCCCAGAGCAGTCCTTAATCCTATTCGAGACACCACCTCTTATGTATAGTGTCAGTATTGACTCTAGCTATTGCAATTTTCAGGACTGTCACTACAAGGTGGGATTTAGAACACTTGTGGAAGTTGACTTTCTTTATTTAGAGGCTCAATATAATTGGTGCTCCCAGAGAAGAAAAAAACACATAGGCTTTATTGGTTTAGTAGAAAAAAATTTTTTTACTGTCCGCATGCCAAATTGAAAAACAAATTATCTGCCTTTATATTTTATCTGTCTCATAAGCCTTCCTCAGTGTTCAGCCCCTTATTTTTCTTCCTCCTTTGTATTCTGAGTTTCTTTTCCCAAAAGTTATTCTTCTTTTCCTCACCTTATAACAACAAGGAAATCATTTAACTGATGAGACTATTTTCCCAGTTTACATTTCTTTTTTAAAGACAGACTTTCCCCAACAGTGAAATCCCTGCCAGGAAGACAACTCCACAACTACCACCACCACTCCATCACCCCCACCTTCTTATCCTTGGAGTAAGAAAACCCAGACATTTATCTGGACTTAAAAGTGTCCGTGCCTGAGAAAGTATGAGCCTCCGAGACGAGAGGAAATGCTGTAGACAATAGCAGAGGCTGCACAGTCCGCAAATGCTCAACTTTACACCACACCCATTGGTGGAATCTGTTACCAGCAACACTCATTGCTCTAAGCACCATTATTTATTAGGGATAAAAGAGAAAAATTATCTGATTTTAAAGTCAGCTCAGCTCCAATTGCGATATACATGAAAGTAGAATATGTTTGCTTTTCTGAGCTAGAAACGAGACAGGGAAGCCCTCTGCTTTCTAAACTTTCTCTTCTCATGTACACTGAGTACAATTTCTCTCCTGAAATGCCAAGATTAACTGGAGTAATTCCAGATCAAACTGTGAAGTAATAAGGGCAGGGAACATGATGATAAACACAGGGAACACTGTTTGGAAATTTTAACAAAATTTTCTAATAATTATATCTACAAATGAAATCTTAGTGTTTAGTCTTATAATTAGAAAAGGAAGCCTGACTAAAGGCAGGAAGTATTTGACATCTAACCTAAGTAAAATAATGAAAACAATAAAGAACAAGGAATAAGAAGAATGAAAGTACCAGGTATATTCCACATCCTCAAGAAATTCCTCCTCCCTTACTTGTCTCCCCATAAGTGAAGCTTATCCCCCCATAAGTGAAGTTATATCCCCACAATTGAAGTGAAGCTTATCTCCTCTAAGCTTGTCTCCCCATAAGTGAAGTTGCTCTAACTCTCAGGCTCTTCTTCCTCCTTTCCATGGCATTTCTTGACTCAGTCCAGTAGCCATTTATCTGTCTCTCTCCAGCTCATGTCTGACGATGCCCTAGCCATATGGTCTGCCACACTCCCAAACATAATTCACCACTGAAGTATATAGAGCTCTGTGGTCAAATGCTCTGCAGCCTATGGGCCAAACTAATGCCCTTCCCTGTCACTTTGGAACCTGGTCCATTGCTTTATGCTTCCAGTTTTGGAAAACAAAGT
The DNA here is from genome assembly GCA_963573385.1 of Cacajao melanocephalus. Taxonomy (NCBI): domain Eukaryota; kingdom Metazoa; phylum Chordata; class Mammalia; order Primates; family Pitheciidae; genus Cacajao; species Cacajao melanocephalus. The sequence continues at coordinate 5,691 of CAUYLG010070989.1, forward strand.
CAAATCTTAACTTTACTCCTTATTTCAACTCTCTGGGCTTCAGTCTTCATCTATAAAATGGGCTAGACTGATCCATCTTAGATAGTTTCTAGATTTACAAATACTTCATATACAACCCCTAGAGCAAGGCTTGGAGTGTATTAGGTACTTCATAAAGAGTAACAGCAGCAGCAGTAGCAGTATAACAGCAACAATAATAATGACAATACTAGTAAATTAGAAGTAAACAATCCCATATTATGAAATAAGTAGTAATTTCATTAATAAAAAGTTGATCATTTATTGCAAAATATATATTGATCCAATACAATGCATACATGTCAGCTTTGTGCAGTGGCAGTATCGTAGCCAATGAGGTTTATCCGAGGCACGATTATTGCTAATTGAGAATAATGCATACATGTCAGAAATTTTATAATATTATATCTACTCTATACACACATCTCATGAGTTAGTATGATCAGCATTTTCCAGATGAGAGGAATGAGACATGGAAGGATTAAATAATTTGCACAGGGCTAACCAGTTGTAGCATCCTTACCCTTTTTAGGCACCCAGTTGTGTCTGACCCTGGAACCTACACTCTTATTTCACCATTCTACTTTCTTTGCATTGAGAAATTTGCATTCACTTCAGTACTAGAGAAGTAGACAAAGGGCTTCTGCTACTGGAAGCTAAACCAATTCAGTTTGAAGTGTGTTCTACAATTACAGTTTTCATGGTTCAACATCTCATACAACAAATCCACAATCTTTCCCTTCTAGTAATCATCCTTGTTAAGTCAAAGTTGTTATTTGGGCTCCTCCTATCTCTCTTCCTCATTCTCATCCCTGGTCTCCTTTTCCCCTGCCCCTAGATCCTCAGTGGATACAGATAGAAGACATTGACTGCCTGCAAAGTTCTCCTCCGAAGACACAAAAATGCTCACCCGAACCACCCTTTTCTGTTAAACAATGACTGTCTTTTCCTCATTAAAGCTCTTGTAAACTTAATATTTTTCTAATTCACCAGCTGTGAGAAAGGGAAGAAATTTATTGTAACTAATTCATCCTTAAAAATTACTAAGTGGCTATGCATCTAGGCATTCTTACTTTGCTTTTAAAGAAAACATTTAGCCACAACCGGCTACTAATTGGTCATATGTCAAACAACAAAAAAAGTATCTTGTTTTGTTTTTAAGTAAAAGAGATCAAACAATATAAAAGATCTGATGCAGAATGTCATTCTTCTAGTCTTAATACTTCACCTACAAATAAGCTTATGACCCTCCCCACCTTCTGATTTAATCACTGTTCCTGATACTCCTTAGAATTCACTCACTCCATCCCCATTCAAGCTATACCCAAAGAGCAAAAGGCAAAGCTCAGTTCTCCTCTTTTGAAAGACAGCAAACTTTGCTCTCAACTACATCTTAGTCAACGCATTCCCCCTTGTATACTTTAATCTTTTTATTGTTTTTATTATTTTGAAAAGAATACATACACATGACAAAAAAACCTACAAGAGAATATATAATAAAAAATTATTTTCTCACCTATAATAGACTTCTCATTTTATTCTCTAAAGGAAACTACTATCACATTATCTTATGTACCCTTTTACATATTTATCATAAGCATGCACATAGATGTATGGTTGCCCTGGAAAAACATAGGTTTGAAATGCAAGGATTCACTTATAGGTGGCTTTTCTTTCGACTTTGCCACCTCTGAGACAGTAAGACCAACCCCTCCTTTTCCAGTGTTAATCGACTGTTTATGTTGTTGGCAAGGCTTCAAGTCAACAGTAGGCTATTAGTAAAGTATTGGAGAGTCAAAAGTTATATGTAGACTTTTGACTATGCAGGAAGTTGGTACCCCTAACTGCTGCGTTATTCAAGGATCAACTGTAAATAGTTTTTTCTGAATTTTCTTTGGCTACAGTAAGAAAGGGAACTATAAACCGTTTTATATTTAGCTTTTTCATTTAACAGTATGTCTGGCAGATCTTGGAATATCTGCATATATCAACTATTTTATTTTTTCAGTTGTTACATGTTATTCTTTTTTTAGATATACTATAATTTATTGAACAATTTCCCTATTGATGAATATTTAGTTTGTTTTTAGTATTTTCCTAGCATAATACCACAATGAACATAATTGTGCATATATGTTTGTATATAATTGTGAGCACATCTATAAACCAAAGGGCTCATAATTGCTGAATAAAACAGAAAGCGCATTTTGATTATGACATTCTCAACTTATCTTCTAAAATGCTTGTCCAAATTACATTTCCTCCAATGCTGTATAAATATGACTGCTTCTGCATACTTTTATCACCACAGCATTTACCATATATCCAGCTTACCTCTGTGAGTAGCTGCTTTTGAACTGTTGATCACATAGTATGAGGAATGACAGTAAGGTAGTGACCATAAATTTGGAATGAAATGATAGCCTAAGAAGTGTCATACACAAGTTGGAATATGAAGCAGAGTTGGTTTTTATTTTATAAATACGTCAATAATTCTACATTTAAACATTTCCTCAAAATAGCATCTTGGAAGGTCATTCTTTAGTGGATACTACCAGTATTCCAAATATCTTTGCAGCTCTACTTTGGGTATGAACTTCGGAGTCAGTAGCTCATTCTTTTTTACCTCTTCAGTGGTAACAGTGTCTTTTAACAATGCATTTGATTTTCCTGATAGCCAAAGGTATTTGTAGCCAAATCATCTAAAAAATAAAACTGGTTATCTAGCAAGATAAAATAATTTTGATTAAAAATGAGGTGAATCTTAAAATAATGTGAGCATCATGCCTGTAATCCCAGCACTTAGGGAGGCCAACATGGTGAACACCATCTCTACTAAAATACAAAAAACGAGCTGGGCATGGTGGCGTACACCTGTAGTTCCAGCTACTTGGGAGGCTGAGGCTTGAAACCGGGAGGCGGAGGTTGCAGTGAGCCGAGATCACGCCACTGCCCTCCAGCCTGGCAACAGAGTGGAGACTGTCACAAAAAAATAACAATAATGTGAGCATATTTGTGTGTGTGCATGCATGTGCATGCACACATGTACATGTGAGAGAGGAGAGAGAGAAACTGAGAGAGAAACTAGGTCTGAATGATGTATTCAGTGAAGAGTTTAAATATGTTTTATGCTAGTATCTGCAAAAAGTTTCCCAAGGTCACAGCCCTGAAGGACAAATCTCATTTGGATGTAGACATTGTGGTGTGTTTGCTTTAAAAGATTGATTGTTTTATAGCTATAACTGATAAACCCTGTGATCATAAAACACCTCACTCTAACTCGAAGGCAGGCTACACTTGTGTAAATAATGGTATCACACCCTAACTTAGCTGAGACCACTTCTGGCCCTAACATGGCTAGACTCCACTCTGTACCCAAGTAGCCAGGACTACCTCTAGTTCCACATAGTAAATATGAATGCTCACTTAACTAAAATAACAAGAGAAAATTTAGATTTAAAAAAATAATAATAGAGATTAAGTGATGAGAAATTACTAAAATAAATTTTAAAAACAGAAATAAGCATAGTATCTGTTTGTTATAAATGGCTTTAAAATTAAAGAGAGAGAAAGAAAAGGGGAAACAACTCTGTCTTTATTCTGCATCTGCTGCTCACCAGAATGACCATACCCTGACTTGTCCCACAGCCCTGTCTGGTTTCAATTCAGTTCCAACTAACTTAACTGGTCTCTTTGTCACTTTCCAGTGGCACTCTACAAACTGGCTGTTTGCTATTTTAGAAGCTTCTAATCTCTTGAAACTTTATATTCTGTACCTACTATCTCCACATTTTGTCTAACCATTCCTCTCTTAATCCCCTTAAAATGTGGGACTATAGTTTCCTAAAAAAAGACCAGACTTTAAACAGAAATTGATTAAAATCTTGGCTTTTAGTTGTGACCTGAGAAAATGTTAATTAATCTTCCTAACCTTTTAAAAATTAAAAAAAAATGCAGATTTTTCCAAATTGTTTGAGTAATGCATGTTCATAAAAAACTGAAAAAAATGATTATACAAGGCAAATGTTCATCAGTTTGATGTATTTGTCTATGCATATGATACATATGTAAGTTTTACAAAATGTGAACTAATATAATATTTATTGTCTGAAATTCGCTTTGTTTCTATTTACATTTTTAGTAAATGGTTATTCAGCCTCTGCTTACACATCTATCTGTAGTGACCAAGAACTACAGAATTGTAAAAATAGTCCTTTACGTTGTTGTTATTTACTGTCATTGTAGTTGATTTTAGAAGGTTCTTCTCCATTTGTTTTAAATCTTCCTCACTCTGTTTGCATCCATTTGTCCTATTTCTGTCCTCTAGAAGAAGACAAATTAATCTAATCCCTTTGCCACATAACAGACTTTAAAACATTAAAAGTAAGCACTCATTTCTCTCTGACTCTATTCTTCTTCAAGCTAAACAGCTTCAGGGTTTTTTGTAATCCATCTTCTCATTCATCATTACTTTTGGATCCCTGAACATCCTACTAACAGCACCTGCCAGCTCTTTTGGCCTCTCTTATCTCTCAAGACCTCCCTCAGTTCCATCACTCACCTCCTTTCATGAAAACTCATCTTTCCCCAACTTCTACTGAAGTTTTTATTCTGTTTTCGTTTCTCTCCTCAGCTATACTAGCATTTCCTCTAAGAACTGAAAAAAGACAAGAATGCCCACTCTTACTATTCTTTTTTATTCAACAGAATTTTAGAAGTCCTAGCCCAAGCAATTAGGCAAAATAAAGAAATAAAAGACATCCAAATTGGAAAGGATGAAGCCAAAATTGTCCCTATTGGCAGATGACATGATTTTACATATAGAAAAATCTAATGACCCTACCAAAAAACTCAAAGCTGATAGCAAACTCTGTAAAGTTGCAGAATACAATATCAATATACAAAAATCAGTAGTATTTCTATACATGAATAACAAACTAACTGTAAAAGCAATTAAGAAGGTAATCCCATTTACAATAGCTATAAAAACAATAGAATACCAAGGAATAAATGTAACCAAGGAAGTGAAACACCTCTACAAGTAAAACTACAAAACACTGATGAAAAAAAAACTGAAGAGGACATAAACAAATAAAAAGATTTCTGATGCCCAAAGCAACCTATAGATTCAATGCAATTCCTAACAAAATACTAATGACATTCTTCACAGAAATAGAAAAAAATTTCTAAAATTTATATGGAACCACAAAAGACCCTGAACAGCTGAAGCAATCCTTAGCAAAAAGAACAAAGCTGGAGTTATCACACTACCAGACATCAAAGTATACTATGAAGCTGTAGTAACCAAAATAGCATGGTACTAGCATAAAAAGAGACAGATAGATCAATAGAACAGAATAGAGAACTCAGAAATTAAGCCACATATCTACAATCACCTGATTTTTAACAAAGGTATCAAGAACACTCAGTGGGTAAAAGGCAGTCTCTCCAATGAATGATGCTGGGAAAACTGGATATCTATATATGGAAGAATGAAACTAGATTCCCATCTCTCACCCTATATAAATATCATTGCAAAATGGATCAAAAACCTAAAGGTAAGACCTGAAAAAAATAGAATTACTAGAAGAAAACATAGAAGAAATGCTTGAGGAAATTGGTCTGGATAAATATTTTCCGAATAATACCTTAAAAACATAGGCCACACAAATAAAAACAAACAAGTGGGATTATATTAATTCAAAAAGCTTTTGTACGGCAAAGGAAGTAATCAACAAAGAGAAAATACAAACTACAGCAAGGAAGAAAATATTTGCAAACTACTCACATATATAAGAAACTCAAACACCTCAACAGTAAAAAACAAAATTTAAAAAAATCTGATTAAAGAGTAGGCAAAAGATCTGAACTGACATTTCTCAAAAGAATATATATAAATGGCCAATAAATATATGAAAAAATTCTCACTATCACTAATTATCAGGGAAATGCTAATTGAAGCCATAATGAGGTATCATCTCACACCAGTTAGGATGGCCATTATCAAAAAGACAAAAAAAAAATAACAAATTCTAGCATGGATGTGGAAAAAAGGGAACTCTCATACACTGCTGGTGGGAATGTAAACTAGTACAACCACTATGGAGGACAGAATGGAGGTTCCTCAAAAAGCTATGAATAGAACTATGGTATGATCCAGCAATCCCATTACTAGCAATTTACCCAAAGGAAAGAAAATCATATCAAAGAGACATCTACAGACCATGTTTATTGCAGTACTATTTATAATAATCAAGATACAGAATCAACCCAGGCATCCAACAACAAATGAATGGACAAAGAAAACATGGTATATATACACAATGAAATATGATTAAGCCATAAAAGCCAATAAAATCCTAGATGGATGCTCTTGGAGGACATTGTGTTACGTGAAATAAGCCAGGAACAGAAATTTCCCATTAAACACAGCATGTTCTCACTCACCAACAGAAGCTAAAAAAAAAGTTAATCTCAAGATAAATTCTTCAGTTTGCTCTTTTCTGCCTGTGGACACCGCTGAAGAAGCATCCTTAAAGTCTCTCTTCTCCCTGCGATTATGTCTAAGTCAGAGTCTCCTAAGGAGCCTAAACAGCTGAGGAAGCTCTTCATTGGAGGGTTGAGCTTTGAAACAACCGATGAGAGCCTGAGGAGCAATTTTGAGCAATGGGGAATGCTCACAGACTGTGTGGTAATGAGGGATCCAAACACCAAGCAATCCAGGGGCTTTGCATTTGTCACATATGCCACTGTGGGGGAGGTGGATGCAGCCACGAATGCAAGGCCACACAAAGTGGATGGAAGAGTTGTGGAACCAAAGAGAGCTGTCTCAAGAGAAGATTCTCAAAGACAAGGTGCCCACTTAACTGTGAAAAAAAAAATTGCTGTGGCATTGAGGAAGACACTGAAGAACATCACCTAAGAGATTATTTTGAACAGTATGGAAAAATTGAAGTGATTGAAATCATGACTGACTAAGGCAGTGGTAAGAAAAGGGGCTTTGCCTTTGTAGCCTTTGACAACCATGACTCTGTGGATAAGATTGTCATTCAGAAATACCATACTGTGAATGGCCACACCTGTGAAGTTAGGAAAGCCCTGTCAGAGCAAGAGATGGCAAGTGCTTCATCCAGCCAAAGAGGTCAAAGTAGTTCTGGAAACTTTGGTGGTGGTTGCAGAGGTAGTTTTGGTGGGAATGACAACTTTGGTCATGGAGGAAACTTCAGTGGTCATGGTGGCTTTGGTGGCAGTCGTGGTAGTGGTGGATATGGTGGCAGTGGGGATGGCTATAATGGATTTGGTAATGATGGAAGCAATTTTGGAGGTACTGGAAGCTACAGTGATTTTGGCAATTACAACAATCAGTCTTCAAATTTTGGAGCCATGAAGGGAGGAAACTTTGGAGGCAGAGGCTCTGGCCCCTATGGTGGTGGCAGCCAATACTTTGCCAAACCACGAAACCAAGGTGACTATGACGGTTCCAGTAGCAGCAGTAGCTATGGCAGTGGCAGAAGATTTTAATTAGGAAACAAAGCTTAGCAAGAGAGGAGAGCCAGAGAAGTGACAGGGAAGCTACAGGTTACAACAGATTTGTGAATTCAGCCAAGCACAGTGGTGGCAGGGCCTAGTTGCTATAAAGAAGACATGATTTAAACAAATACTCATGTGTACAGGCAAAAAACTCGAGGACTGTATTTGTGACTAATTGTATAACAGGTTTTTTAGTTTCTGTTCTGTGGAAAGTGTAAAGAATTCAACAAAGGATTTTAATGTAGATTTTTTTTTTCACCCATACTGTTAATTGCTAAATATAATAATCTGATGGTGATGCTGAATAAATGTCTTTTAAAAAAAATTAATCTCGTAGAAGTAAAAAGTAGAACAAATGACCCTAGAAGCTAAGAAAAGTACGGGGAAGGGAGGGATAGGGAGAGATTTGTTAAAGAATACAAAATTATAGCTAGATGGAAAGAATAATTGCTGGTGTTCTATACCACTATAGGATGACTGGATACGCTAATTACCCTAATCTGATCACTATACATTATATATAGCAAAGCACCACTATGTACCCTATGAATTTTGTACAGTTATTGTTTTTTTTTAATTTTTAAAAGAATAAAAATAACTGAGCAAAGCATCAGAACCCTTAAAAGAGAATGTGTCTTGTGTTCCTTTTTGAACAATCTCTACCCAGCAACTCATCACCCTTGCCATTATCAATCCTATAGGAGAGCGTCTCAAATGTATCTCCAAGTTAGTTTGCTTAAGGTAAGTGGCTATTTCCTCTTTTTTTGTAACCAATACATTCCATGTGCATTGTTTTGCACATACCAGAAAGAAAGGCGTATACCAATATGTTATTACTGGATAATTTTTATTTTTTTATTTTGTTTATCCACATGTTTACCTTTCTTGTGAGTTTTTAATATTTTTGAAACAAGGTTTTATTTTTGTTTTAAACCATGAATAGAGAGATATAGGTTCCACTCCTGGTTCTGCCACAGCTTTGATCTATATGCTTGGGCAAATCACTTTTGATCTTTTTGTATTTCAATTTCCTAACCTGTAAAAGGAGAAGGAAAAGGTAGAAGTGCTTACAATAGTGACAGTAATACCATATAATCCTGGAGCCCTTGACACTTTATAAAGCACTTGCATATGCAGTAGCTCATTAAGAAACACACATTGGTATCTCCTATGCTCTCAGCCTCGTTTAAAAATTATTTAACCTGATTTGCAAAAACAGCTGACCAGTATGCTGCAAAGTATAAATCTTGACTCTGACCCTAGCCTCCATGTAGCAGAAAGCTTCAAAGTCCTCAATAGTTAATGCATCCCAGAATGTTCAACTTGCTATTTGTAAGACACTGGGAAGAAAGAGACAAGGAAAGAATAAAATGAAGGCAATCATATTTATGAAACATCTATAATATAGATCATTACAATGTATACATCATTCTAACTCATTGAATCTTCACAACAACCTAACTGGAAGGTTTGTTTCCATATTTCAGAGATAATTTTCTTACAAAAGGTTGATATCAGTGCCCAAGATCACACAGTATATGAAAGTCTAGCTGAGCCCAAGCTCAAGTTCATGCTAAAGTTCTATGCCACCTCACTGAGATTTGAGAGCCACTGGGTTTGCGGTGTTGGTTATTGTTTTAACTTCACTGCTAAACCACAAGCCCACTGAAGAACTCTGCTTGATAAATGGTACCAAGAACATAATGCAGTGAGGGAAAATATTTTACTACAAACAACTAGCCTATAGATGGCGACAGCTTTCAATCATTTCTAACCCAGACTGGCACTCATCATGAAAGCTTTAATCCAAAAATATCACTTTATGTCAAATGTGCCCTGAAATAGCCATATTTCCCAAATTCTATCAGGTAAGTGACTGAGACAGCAATTGAGCAATGATAATTTTTCCATATCTACAGTACAGTAGAGAACAAACACTTCTGAAGGATAGTCATTGTTACATATAATAAATACTGGCAGTGAATGAGGTCATGACTCTTTTTTCTTCCTTGTTCTTCCTCATTTCTCTTTCACTAACACACTTCTTTGCTCCCCTAACTTGGTGAATTATAGCCCCGAGGGCACATGAGAGTGAAGTCAGCATAATATACATTGCTAAAAAGTTTCCGTCAAATGGAACTTGACTGCCTCTTCAAAGAAAGTAGCAAAGAAAAGAAAGAGCAATGAATTTATTGTGTTTGCCTAACTCCATTAAATTGGAATGCTTGGCCTTGAATAAGCAAAATCATAATTACATGTTAAGATATATCTGTATTATCTTCATGTAATCTTAATGAATACTTACTAGATGCCAGGCACAGGCATAGTGTACTATATATTATTGCACTTGGGCCTCACAATAATCCTACAAGACAGGCACAGTTATTATACCCATATTGAAAGAAGAAACTGAGGCACAAAATTTTACATAACTTTCCTAATGTCGCAGAGCAAAAAAAAAACAACAAAAAATGACAGCATGATTCATACTACAGCAGCCTGACTCCAATGCCCATGCTTTCTAAAAGTAAGATCCTAATTGCCAAAGACAATGGTCAGATAGGCAGGTATGCACCCCTAAATAAGGACTTTTTCTTTAAGCATTTTCATGATCTCTCCCCATCCATTTAAACAATCCTATATTCAGCAGTCCATGTGATGAAAATGGACAAAAGGATTAGAGCACGCTAAAAAGCAAACGCCACTGTGATCACATGTGAATTTCAGCAGCAGAGTCACTCACCTGTTGGATCACAGATCATACTTGCATTGGAATTGCCCTGAGCTAACTTATGGTGAATATACTTAAGGCATTATGTTTTACTCTTATTATTTATACTCCAAGTCTAAACTGTGAGACATATAGCTATTAAAAAGGAAAGATAGAGGGAAAACCATCAGCCTATGGAACAACTGTCACTGATTTGTTGCAGAGGATAAAGTTCATAAACCTTTTAACTCCACAGAGGTTCTTCTCCTTCCATAAAGTTACTCTTCCAAAAGCCAAGGACTCAGAAGGAATGACGACAGAAAAACAGGTTCCTTATTGTCTCGAGTGGCTTATTGACATCTTTGAGATTTTTCAAACTAAGTGACACCCATTTAGCTGGCTATGCCCTTCATAGCAACAATTTTCTTTGGGTGCTTTCTTCCTGTTGAGAGGGAGTGGAGTGGGGTGGGGCGAAGAACATGCCATAATATGAGTTTCTCCTTCTCCTTTCTCTCTCTCTCTCTCTCTCTCTCTCTCTTCCCCCCCCCACCCTTTCTCTCTCTCTGTCTCTCACTTCTCTCTCTCTCCCCATTTTTACTTTTAGTGCATGTAGCGTAAGAGTGAGCCTATTTGCACAGCTAATTGAAGGTGACTGTGTGTTGCAACTAAAAGGCAATGTTGAGAGAATGGCTCATGACAAGGGAGCCAGCAAAGCCCCACCCTGGGCAACTCTCTCCTTTGTTAGAAACATCTGCCAAGAAGGCATGCGATTATCTGAAGACAGCACAATCCTAGGTGTCAGAAAGTCAGGATCCAAGTGCTACCCATCCTGCTGTGTTAGGCAATCTCCTTCCCCTGTTGAGACTCCAATTGCCTCACTGTTATAAGATAGAAAATCTCATTAGATCAGCAAGAGGAACTAATGAACACCACACACAGGCACACACGTTCTAGTAAACTCCAGAGGCCTGTGCCAAATGCTGGTTGTGAGTTTATTTTTCAAAGGTTTGGACTTGCCTCTCACTCTAACCAGGAGCTTGTCCTTGATCCTTGAACCTCCTCCCAGGGCTGGGAAAGGTAAAAATCTGAAATTGCCTTGGGTGTGACCCCAGTCAGTCTTGCTAATAAACATTTCTTCCTGTTTCCCCACAGTGACAAAGGAGGAGGGCAGCAAGGTCGGAGGAGAGCGGCAGGGACCACACCAAGTGAGGACCTCAGCAGGGGATAGCAAGAGTTTGCTCAAGCTGAGTCAGCCCCCTGTTTTTTCCTATTTAAATGATTCACTTGCTAAGGCAAACCAGTCCAGAGATGTATGAATCCCCCTCTGCCTCTCCCATGAGCTTCCAAATGAGTTGCTGCTTTTTGTTTTTGTTTTTTCCTATTTCCCTTCTTTCCTTGGAAACATGACTTCCGGGTTTTCAATTTCAGGTTAAGATTCCCCCCTTCATTTAAGCACCCTGGGAGGAGGGGTTGTCATATCAAAGAAACACTGTACTGATATTCTTAATTTTGAATCTATTTAAATGGTCATTTTAAATGGCTGCTTATATTCCTTAAGCTTCTTTGTGTTTTTGCACTCAAGTAGGTTAAATTAAAAATAAACAAAATTTCATAGCATATAATATACAGAGAAGTCTGAGCTCTTTGGAAATTAAACTTAAACTCTAAATACATGAATTTTCTATATCTTAAAAGGTTTATCACACCTGTAATCCCAGCACTTTGGGAGGTTGAGGTGGGCACATCACCTGAGGTCGGGAGTTCAAGACCAGCCTGACCAATGTGGAGAAACCCCATCTCTACTGAAAATACAAAACTAGCTGGGCATGGTGGCACATGCCTGTAATCCCAGCTATTCAGGAGGCTGAGGCAGGAGAATCACCTGAACCCACAAGGCAGAGTTTGCAGTGAGTGGAGATTGCACCATTGCACTCCAGCCTGGGCAACAAGAGTGAAATTACATCTCAAAAAAAAAAAAAAAAAGGTTTATTTTAGTACACCCAAGACATTTTTTAAGTCTTTTGAAAAGAAATTTCTTCTGCATGTTTAAGATGCATAACATTTTTCTTCATAATAAAATATAGCCATTTTGTTCATTATTAGAAGTCATTCCCCTTACATTCTTTTAACACTCCCAGCTCCCATTTGATCTTCCTCCCATATTTCTGTGAGGTCAAGTTTAGTTGAGGCCTTTCTTCCATGTTCTGCCTAATCTTCATGTACATCTGTAGTTATAATATCCTTTTTAGCCAAGTTATTCAGGAAGAACAGTTTTACTATCTGGTTACATCTGGACAGTTATGACATTCCCCAGTTTAAAACTCTCCAGTAACATCCCACTGTCATTAGAATAGTAACTAAATGTCTTTCCATGACCTACAGGACCTTTTATGGCCTCAGCACTGCCTATTTCTCCAAGCTGCATCCCTCTCATCCACTGCGGTCCCACATTGGCTTTGTCTCTGTCCCTCCAATCGGCCAAGTTGTCTCAAGTTCTCTGTACTTGCCATTGTTACTTCCCTCGTTTTCATCTGTCTCCTTCTCCTCATGTAGGTCTCGGGTCAAATGTCACTTCCTCAGAGAGGCTATCCCTGTCTCCCACACCAAGCAGGCTCTATCTCCCTTCCTGCTTGATTTTCATCCCAGTAGTTATAGCACTATCTGAATACTTTCATTTGTTTTCTTATTTATTAGTTTGTATGTATGTTCATTTTCTATCCGGTCTTTCATGCACTTTGAGGGAAAGGCTTTATCTGTTAATTGCTGTATCACAGTTTCCAGAACAGCTCCTGGCATATAGGAGCATTCAATAAATACCAGTTAAAGAAATAAACCCTGGCTCATCTCCATAGCTACTCAAACTTATATCCATTTGAGTGTAACAAACAGATATACATATCATAGGGAGTCCAGACTGCGTTGTGTCTCATCACACAATGGGTAATCTAGTCCAGATTACCAATTATAAAAGTCTCCTTAGATGGTTGTCAAAACAGTAAGAAGTTGATTATGTCCAATGTCATCTGATCCAATTTTGGAAAGAGACAAAAGAGCTAAGAGAATGTTGAGCACACATTCTAATTCATTGGGCAGTTCTTTTCACTTTTTCAACAAGATATAACTAATAGCTGAAAATAGTAAATAATCACACTTAGCTGAAGAGATCTGAACAGGAGTATAAGGTGTTCCCAAGGACTAAGTATCTTTGAGTTCTCATGATTCACTTACAAAATTCAGATAAATTTTGCATTCTAATTCATTATATATCTGGGTTTTATTTAATATAAAAAAATTCCCCGAATTGTTACATGTAAAATATGTCCTCCAACACAAGATGCTCTGTTTACCCTAGAAAACCACCAATAATCCACAAGTACATGTGATCCAAGCTGATAATCATGGAGAAACTATTCTGTAAGAATCTTAACGGGAGCGCAGGTCCCACCCACCCCTTGCTGACCCATGTACTTGTTCCCATCTTCACCCAAGAGAGGAAACACTCTGGAACTAGGGCAGCATAAGTGAAGCAGAGTGAAAAGGAGTGTGAAGGTTTGAGGGGGAAAAAAAGGCTAAAGTGTCTATCTTTCTGCATTGCTTTTTTCATATTTCTCTTTTGAATCATTTCCCTGATGTTTTTATTTCCATGTACTTGGTAAGGTAAAAGGTATAAGTCTTCCTGTTTCCTGAGAGGAGAGACTCTACAGTGATCATATAGCCCAGTTTTCTCAGGGATAGTGCATGCATCCTGGCATAAGTGTTAGTACCCTGTTTTCATTTGTACAAAATATGCTCACTAAGGGGTACCTTCTTCACTCTTCCCTCCTTGAAAGAATAAGTAGAACCAAACTAAAGAGGTCATGCACAACATGATGTAAATCTTCTTCAGCCTAACTTTAAGCCACCAAGGAAGAGGAGTCCTTGTGACTCAGACACAAAAGCATTTGGAGTCCAAACATTGGTGTATACTAATGAAGTTTCCTTTGATATATCTCTACAGTTTAGAATCTATAATCACCATTTGGTGCTCATTGAAGATTGGGGGTTCAGGATCCAGACCATCTTGCAGCTATTACAATAACGTTTCTAAGGGAAAGACAGAAGGGGCAACCAGGATGGTAAGAGAGAATTTGGTTAACTGAAAACCATCAGGGCTATTAGTTAAAGTATTTTAAAATAAAGTGTGATACATGAAAGTATTTAGGCAGTAATGCAGCATAAATTTGAATGATTAGCTCTTTCAATGACATGGCTCTTGAAGGCAGGAAAGAGAAGATTATTATCTCGTGAACACACACAAAAAAATGGTTTGCTCTGATAGTAATTATGACAGCTACTGCAAGGATAATAATAGACTGATGGTCTTAGCTGCTGCCTCTGAAATTCATCACCAAGTTTGTTCTGAGTCCATGCTTTCTCTGGCTGTTCCCAACCAATTACTAAACACAGCAGATGAACTAAAGCAAGTCTATTACTGAAAGATAAAGGACTCTTCTGATGGGCAGCTTTTCCTTGAATACTCCCATTTGGCTTTGCCAAAACTTTCTTAAAATTGAAATCTTAAGGGTTTTCTTCTTTGCTTTTCTTTCCTTTCTCCTTCATGGGGATGAGTCCTACATAGTAGCCAGTCTACCCAGCCTCCTCTAGTTACCTCTCCATTTTCTCCCACCAGGATCTCCTCAATGAATCTCTTACACATCTAATTTTATCTTAGCATCTTTCTCTCAGAGGACCTGAACTAACACACTGATTCAAATAGAGATATAGTTAAGGGACAGGAAGAATCAGAACATTTAATGTATTTAGGATTGTTTGATCCAAGATCAAGAGGGAGAGTCACAGGTGATTGTAAGAGAAGTTTGACCAGGTACAAGAGGGAACTTTCTGAAAATAACTAGGTCATGACAGAAGTGGTTGTGACAGTGGGAGTAGAGGTGGGAGGAATCAAGATCTGAAGTTGTTCATTTGCATACCTGATGCTACGTAAGTTGCAAAGGCCAATTAGAGAATCTGAAAAGTTTCCACTGTTTTTGGTAACATGTATAGTTCAGTTGAGGTATGTGGTTGGATCCTTTCAAAAGGACTCGATGGATTTTTATTTGGACTCTATAGAGTTCTTTTAAGATAACTCTATAAATTTTTATTTGGCTTTAAGAACATGTGGCATGCAATTTTTAAGTTTGTGATTACAAGGTCTTGCGTAATTAAAAAAGGTAAAATAGAAAGCTGACTCTTTGTATCAGATACTGAAATTTTCAGCCAACAGGAACACATTTATTATAAAAGCAATAACTTATAGTTCTATATGCCTTTACCATCTTTAAGTGTGTAGAACTTTGTATCCCCAATGAGATATGGTAATGTTTGTATAAGTGAGTTGCACATTGTTTGACATGCTATTACATTTTGAACTTAACATAGATCCTGTGAGGCAAGCAGGGAAAGGAGCATTAAAACTCACTTTCATGAATAATGAGACCAAGGCTTAGGAGACTTACCAAATATATGCTAGAGTTCTATCTAGAAACCATGCTGTAGCAGATAGAATTTCTAGGAATGATCCCCAAGATCCCTAGTCTCTGCAATGTGCGAATGTGATGAGACATCATTGACTCCTATAATTGGCTGTGTTATATAGCATAGCTGACCTTTAAGTAAAAGATTATCCAGATGGATGTAATCTAATCCCGTAAGCTCTTAAAAGCCTCTTCTACTGATGGAAGAAGAGAAAAGAAGTTACAGAGCTGTGACAGAAAGAGAAGTCAGAGAGTTTCAAAGAATGAGAAGGATTTGACAAGCCATTGCTGGCCTGAAGATGGAGGGGATCATATAGAAAGCTTGAGAAGGAAATAAATTATGCCAGCAGCCTGAGAGTTTAAAAGGGACACAAGCTACAGCTTGGGAGAACTGCAGCTCCCATCGATATTTTGATTTTGACCTGTGAGATTCTAAGCAGAGAACCCAGTGAAGCCACACAGTGCCCAAATGTCTGACCCACAGAAACTGTAAGATAATAAGTGGGCATTATTTGAAGCCTCTAAGTTTGTGGTGAGTTGTTATAATGCAATAGAAAACTAATACACCAGTTTTCTCACTGCATCACTATTTTTATCATGTCACCCCTCCTCCTAACCAAACAGCAAGCAGACAACTGAAGCACAATACCAACTTTCTAGTTTTGCTGATGTGATTTTGTCTAGAATTTTAGCTTTCTTAGCATGATTTATTTTAGGCCTTACCTCATTTTCTTTTGTTCTGAACCTGTGGGCTTTTACTCATTTTTTAAGAAGACAGCACTCTCATTTTCTCACACTGATTGCTTTTTGGAAAGTATTTCAGGTGAATTATACATAGTTCAAGAAGAAAGTATTACAAGATTAATTTTTGCTATAATGGTTTGGAAACACTTTAGAAATCTCTTTATAACATACTAAAAATGTCAGCAGGATTATTTGAGTAATATAGTGAAGAATTATTGTTTTATCTGTCCATTCTACCAGCTTCTATAAATTGCGCTCCCTTTGAGAATGCTCTTATTCCAGTCAAGCCAAGTGATTCCTAGAAAATAGCCATGTTTTTATATAGCCCCATCAGCCCCACCCAATAGTTTATTGGTCCAGAGATGGGCATTATCTCCAATCTGAGACAATCAGACATTCCCCAGGTAATTTTTAACTTTTCACTAGAAGAGCCATAAGTTAATCTATCACCAGTGGTGGATGTTGTAGGATATAGAACTTGGGAAGTGCTGGCAGCAATGTTTCTTGCCATGTGGGAGAAGCCAATCTACAGTGAAAGAGAAGAAAGTCAAGCCGGGGAGAAAAGCCGGAGCAAGAGTTGGAGAGAGGTCCATAATAGTGGTTGAACCCCTCGTTTTGGTTGTTCTAGAGTCCACCTGTATCCTTGTCCTTCAAAATGGTTTGATTCTTCAGTCCTTTCCGGAATGTCATGAACCAATATGTTTCTTCTTTTACCTTGCTAATTCAAGATAAGTTTCAGCTGCTTACAACCAACAGAGATATGACTCACATAAGAGAGAAATTTTACTTTGTTTTCCTTTGAAAATACTTACTGTGGTGGGAAAAACTTCTAACTAAGAAACTCATCCAAGTTTCTCCAGGACACTTGTGATTCAGCAGGACTTCCATTTTTATGACTTTCGTGTCAAAATCAGAGCTTTAACATTAACTGCCATAGTTACTGGGTTGCTTTTGCTCACTGCCACCCCAAACACTCTTTCCAAAATGGTTTGTTCATACAAACACTTTGAAATTGTTAATGCTATCTTGATTAGCAGCCTGTAATTTATAAGTGTCACATTATAAACACTTACTGACTGCTTGTCTCACTTATCTTGTTATCTGCTTTTGAATTTTTTTAATTGGCACTGAAATTAAATGCATTTATAAGTGTTACATATTGTGAAAGAGATTTGGTAGGCTAAAAAAGAGACAGAAAAAAACATATTCCACCATAAAAACCTGTCTTTCTTTTTATTTCTACTCATATTCCTAAAGGAAAAAATGTTACATCAAATATATATGGATAATGTGAAATTCATAGTTTTCACATTTTGACATCTGACCACTTGTAAAAAAGAGATAATAGTGCCAAGTATGAACTCATTCTCTTGTAATTGCTTAATACATCACAAATAGAATCATAATCATAATATGTGTTTCGGGTGATTTTTTTTTAATGGAAGGCATTAGTCAGACTGAGCTTTGTTGAATCTCTGCTCTTTAGGAAGTTATTTTAAATTCTCCAGACCTTCCTTTTTAAAATGAGAATTCATAGAGTATTGTGGTTAAGGATAAAAACTGTGGTAACAGACTGCTGAGTTCAGACTTTGGCCTCACCACCAACTCACTCTGACATTAAACAAGTTGCTTGGTGACTCTGGGCCTCAGTTTTCTAGTGCATCTTAAGACAGAAAGGCAAACCAACAAAGAGCTACATACATATACATGCCAGGTATGTGAAAAAATGTTCAAGGCCACCTTATTCATAACAGCAAAAAATAAAATAAAATAAAATGGAAACAATCCAAATATCTACCAATGATAGAATCAATTGTAGCAAAGTCATCCAATGGAATATTATTCAGCAATAGCAATGAATAAACTACAGCTACACACACCATTATCGATAAACCTCAAAATAAAATGCTAATAAATTAATCAAGTTATAAAAAATTCATACTATAGGATTGCATTTACATCTAATATAAAAACAGGTATAACTATGTCATGTATCATCTAGGGATACATATATAGATGGCAAAGTTAAAGAAAACAAGGTAATGTTAGACACAAAATATAGATAGTGATAACTTTCAGGGGTAGGAGGTGGATGAGATTGGGGATGATATACAGAGGCATCTAAGGATAGGTAAAATTATATTTTTAAAAAACAAGAGATGTGTAGAGGGTTTTTTCATTTTGATTCTTCTATTAAACTCTAGATGTATGGTTTATACACTTATAACCAATGATTTCAAAACACAAAAAATAATCATAATAACTATAACATTTTGAGAAAACAAGATTCTACATGTTTAGTGACAGTGTCTAGCATATACTAAGATCTCAATAAAAGAGAGAATCCATTATGATGATGTTATGACATGCAGATATTTGTATCACTTGCAAGAAGAAAATACCAAAAAGTACTACCTCTGCATCTGTGTACACTGTTGTATTCCAAGACTTCTGGGAAACTATGTTAAATTCACAGTCCTATTAGAAATGTCAACTTAAAGGTTTTGAAACTTTACTCATTTAAGTGATAGTACCAGAAGAGATACCTAGATTCTCAATCACAGCTAAGAATTCTACCTGGTTAAATAACAGGCACCCAGTGGGTGTTCATACTGATAAATATGGGATGTTTAGTAGCCTGTATCAGAGAATTCAGTTCAGCCTTTAAGGAAAAAGAAAATGATCAACTAGTAACTAGATCTTAGTAGAGAGACTAATAGTAAATTAAGTATCTACTTAAAGCTATACTAACCAGGATCTATGCATAAAATCATAGAATTGTAAAATTAGTAAATTACCTTAACCATCGCCTCTTTCAATTACTTATTTACAGCTAAAGAAGCTAACATTCAGGGAAGTCAATTGATTTCTAGGTAACAATGAGTTTGTTGCAGTGTCAGGACTAGAATACAAGTTAGGATGGAAGCTGCAGAAAGGGTCCTACTATTGGTGTTTACCAGACCAAACAGAAGAAAAGATGGGAGGTTGTTGGGAGTGGAAAGGAAAATAAGCAGGATTAGGTATGGAAAATCTTGTACCAGCTCTCTTCAAAGGAGCACAGCAGACACAATCCACTAAAGTTTCCCTGCAATACAAGCCTGATAAATCACTATTTGGGTAATAATTTTGAATGATCTCTTTTAAGGCCAAATTCCTGGAAAAAAGACAGACACAGCTAATACTGGATGGCAGATAACATCTCGTATGTAATTTCAGAGAACTCAGCCTCAGTCACACTCTTACCTTCACCACCAGCATCTTATACATTTGATGGGCATACAATACAACACTTGCTCTTACTTACTCTGCTCTTGGAACCATGTTTCTCCCTAGCCAGTCACCAATCTAAGGCAGAGTTTGTCATTATTCCTTCAATAAGTACTCACAGGAAACTTATTAGGGTTAAAAGCTCTGTACTAGGCACTAGGAATTTGCACCTAGTACAGATGAAAAGTGTTTAACCAAACTCTATTTACTCTATCCAACCAGGGGAGACAGCGATTTATTCCAAAGAATAAACAGACCAACAAGAAGTAACTCCCCTCAACCCTTATGTGGCAAGGACAATTAAATAAAAGCTCATAAAGAACCTTTGCTTGCTTCAGGACCTTATCAGCTTGAGCCAGCTGATAGGGAAAGTGGGTCTTATGGCTGAACTCTTGAACCAGGAAAGGACCAGTCCAAAGTTTCTGTCAGGTGACGTGACCTGCAAAAGCATTTTCATTCCTTGGCTTATCTTTATGACTGAAGAATGATTGCCTCTTATTTGCTCTAAGGCTTAGAAAATTTTAAATTGCTCAAGGGGTCCCAAGAGAGTTTTCCTTCTGGGGAAAAAAGTAATCTCATAAATTCAAGGTTAAATAAAGGAAGAGTAGCTTAGGCTATCAAATCATGTTTTCATCTTTCAGTTTGGGGAGAAGGTTTTCTGTTTGGTTGGTTGGTTGGTTGGTTTGACCTAATGTTCAGTGGTTTGGGAGCCTTTGTAACAAGCAAGACAGCTGTTGAACAAAAGCGAAATCTTTGCCTAAATTGTATGCTCTAACCTGTTGTTGCTCCATCGTGTTTGTAGTAGCCCAAGACAAGAAAGTATGACTTCATCAGTTATTCACTCACTGCTGTTTACCAATTTAGTGAGTTTTGTTGGAAATGGACAATTAAATATAATCAATTTGGGACAGTTTTAAATTGTAAAACTACACAAATATGTTTCTTTGTAAATGGAAAGGCTAAGTTGTACACCAGGTATTTTTCTAAAAGAATAATTTAGTGTGCAAAGCCAAGTTTAAGCCTCCCTGTTTGTTAGGGGAAGCTAGGTTTGAGATCCTCAAGTAGGACTATGACCAAACTGTATGAGTATGCAGTGGTGTAGCTTAACTACCTTATAACTTAAATACTGGCACAGCTGAAGGCAGAGTCAATAATCATTTATTGTCTATGGCTATACCTCCCCAAATGTGCCCGATCTCATCAATAACTGTTTATGGAATGACCAAGCAATGTGCATTAGCAAGTGTTCAAACCATTAGAGTAATACTCCTTTCTCAACTGATTTATTGTCAGAAACACTGAGTTAAATGGAGTACCCAGTGTACCTAAAACAATCAATAGACGAAAGCTGTTCAATCAATCACCAATGTCCAGAGCCCACTGGGAGAAGCACTGACTTATTCAAAATGGAACATCAAAATATAGTAAAGTTACTTTTCAGAGATTAGTTCTATTATAAAGAAAACAGAGTAAGAGAGATAGAAGGCCCAAACAAATATATAACAAAAAACTACATCTATCAGACAAAGTCAAGGCAACTTCTTTTTAATCTCAGAAATTATTTCAGTTTAAGAAAACAAGACTAATATTCTCATAGTAAGAAAAGCCAGGATTTGGAGTTGTATGCTGGGTTCTTCATTTTAGTTAACTTTCCCACTGATGGCTGGTTTGTTTCTTAGACCTTGACCCTGCAATTCACTGAAGTTCTTTATCTGAGATATAGAATGCCTTACCTAATATATTGCTTCTCTGTCCTTCTAAGCACATCTGGTCCCTCCACAGGAAGTTCACCTGAAACTAAATAATACCGTCAACAAGTACCTCATATGGAAATTTTCCTTGGCTGCCTGAAGACCACATCGTGACACCAATCTCTTATCATTTTGGAAGACTATAATGACCAGTCAGTCATTCTCTATAAGACCAGAAAATTGTATGTCTGGTTGCAGTACTGGGTGGGGAAAGTCAGGACAGGAGAAAGCAGCTTCAGGTCACTCGCTCCAAGGCCACTGACGTGGAAGGAGCAATCATCTAGTACACACAAATGATCATTGTAATCCCCAGTACAAGGACTTGTGGTGTGGGAAAGGAAGCTCAGCTTGGAATTTGAAAGCTAGAATTGCAAGGTAAGAGATCTGAGAGTTTCAAGTGGGGAGGGTTTCCAGCATTTCAGAGGAGGCTGCTTTGTTTGTTTTTAGTCTAGACTGAGAGCGCAAAGGCTTAGGAAACATGCTTTAGGTTTGAAGACACCCTGGGGTTGTTTTGTTTCTCCACTTAGAGCCCTGGGTAATAATGCACATGCCAGTGCCTGCACTCAGAGCTGACTAACGGCTACCAATGTTGCTTCTCTTTCTCTCCACACCCAGTAGGTAATGAAGGATGATTGCCACTAGCTTCTTAGAACCACTTTCACATCGCCCACTCTACTGATGTCTTCAATATTTCAGATGTCTCAGTGTTTCTTAGCTGAATTAGAGCAATATCTTCTAACTGATCTCCCTTCTGCCAGCATCTGATCTGCACTCCATACTGCTTTCTAAAGAGCAAATTTGACCGTAGGACTTCCCTGCTTAAAAAGTTTTAGTGGCGTCTGATAGCCTTTACCACGAAATGCAGGCTAACCTAGTAAAGTTCCTGATAAGACCATTACCTTAGTTGGAATCCAGTCTTTGCTACTTACCAACTTGGGAAAGTTTCTTAACCTGTTTGATCTTACATTTCCTCATTTACAAAATGAGATCACATCAGTCCTGCTTCATAGGTTTGTTGTTAAGATTCAATGAGATATACCTTTAAAGGAGTTTAGTGCTATATTTAGTTTTCAGTAACTTTTGGTTATTATTACTATTATTATTTTACCACCTTACTATTAATAGCTACAAAAGCCTTCCCACAAACTGGCCCCTTCTCCTTCCCCAGTTCTGTACCGTACTACTGGTTCATCAATAATCACAGCTTTTGTATATGAAGTGCCTACTTTTTGTCAGTCCCTTATGCCAAGGAATTTATATATATTACTTAATCTTTAACAGCTCTGTAAATTAGTACTAGTACCTTCATTTTACAGATAAGAAAACTGAGAATCAAGAGTCAAACAACTTGGGCTGAACATGGTAGCTCATCCCTATAATCCCAGCACTTTGGGAGGCTAAGACTGCCAGATCACAAGGTCAGGAGTTCCAGGCCAGCCTGGCCAACATGGTGAAACCTCATCTCTACTAAAATACAAAAATTAGCCGGGCGTGGTGGTGGGCACCTGTAATCCCAGCTACTTGGAAGGCTGAGGCATGAGAATCGCTTGAACTTGGGAGGTGGAGGTTGCAGTAAGCCAAGATCATGCCACTGCACGCCAGCCTGGGCAACAGAGCAACACTCTGTCTCAAAAAAACAGAAAAAAAAGAGTCAACTTGACCAAAGTAACCCAGTTAGTAAGTAACAGAGCTCATGGTTGAAATCAAAGAGCATCATACTCCAAATCTGTTTTTTATGACTACATTATGCTGCCTTTATCACACTTGATTTTCAAAAAATTACCACAACAGTATTTCTGTTCCCACGTGCTTTTTCAGGACACTGGCACTTCTCCATGCAGAAGTGAAATTTATGCTCCCTCCTGAGCCTGAGCAGGATCTTATAACCACCTCAACTAATCGAGTCCAACGCAAGAGAGACTAGTGATTTCCAAGGCTTGGTCACAAAACCCAATATAGCTTCTGCCTGGTTCTCTCTTTTCAGACACACACCTTTGAAGGACTAAGCTGCCATGTCAGGAGTTCTGCTACCTGAAGCTGCCATGCTTGAGAGACCTTGTGAAAACATCATGCAAAAACAGAGATGCATGAAGAGCTCCAGCTGCCTGGTCCTCATTCATGCAGTCCCAGCAGACACTGCATGGAATAAAGGTGAGCTATCCCAGCCAAACTCTGCACAGCTTGCAAATTCGTGAGCTAAGTAAATGTGTTTATTTAATCACCTAAATTTTAGGGTGATTTATTATGCAGTAATAGAAAACCAGAATATGCACAGAAACCTCCAATACTAATCAATTTCATTTCCGCTGATGATATACCTTCCGTGGTCTTCATATGTACAGGTGCCTCTGCCTACAAGACATCATGAGCCCACAATATCCCAGCCAATATACACATACCCTTATTTAAAGAGTTACTTTGCTTTCAAGAATCAATGTAGCTGTTGCGGTTTCAATCATCTTTCTTCAAATTGATGAGTAGGTGGTTAAGGACTCAAGCTTCTAGTCAAAATGCCTAACTAAGGCTAATTATTTTTTGTTCACTCCTTCCAAGCTGTGGGCCTTAACCTCTATAGACCCCTATTTCCTCCTAAAGAGAGTAATAGTAAAACCTCCATCTTAGATGTATTATAGAGATTAATTTATAACTCCTAGCAATGTCCCTGGTATTTAATATTCAATGATATTCAATATGTGTTGTTCTTATTACAGAACTATTATACTACATCACAAGTGTCTATTTATTCTTTCATTTTCTCCTCTAAACTGTCAATCATTTAGGAACAATAACAGTAGATCTTCAATGCCTGGCACCTAGGATATGCCAAACACATTTTTTATTAAATAAGTAAATGAACAAAAAATAAACAAATGGTTGAATGGACGAATATATGAATGATTGAGTGAATGAATGAAAGAGCAGGTGAGTGTAATCTGGCTTCCCTTTAACTTCTTATGCCCAGCCTACAGGCAAGGTAAGGTGGTAGTGATCTCTGGTCCTGTGGGAAGTAGTCTTGGTGGCTTGCTGCATGCTTTTCTTCATGTCAGGCCCAACTTTTCTCCTTTCCTAGTGGTGCAACAGTACTACAGAGATTATTTCTGAGACTCCCTCATCCCCAAAGCTATGTAGAGAGCATCCTCGGTTGGGCAAGTGAAGTGTTTTGCTCCTGACAATCCAAACCAGATGGCAGGACTGTAAGAAGAGTCACTTCCAGAATTTGACATGGCCTTTAGCTACAGGTTTCCTTTCCACTTCTAGCCATTTTATAGCATGCCATCTAGGTGCCTGACCTTGCCAAGTAAAATCCAATTAATCTTTACTATGTCATTCCTCTTTATGGCCTCCACGATATGGCAATGCCATATGGTGGCAATGCTATGGAAGGGACTCTGCTCTTAGCTGATAAGCAGGTTTGCATTGCACTAAGCAAATAATCTGCCTTCTGCCCCATATATACTTCCCTACTAATAACTGCTGAATGGAGAAATTGAGAGAAATTATTAAAGAGTAGCACAATATTGACTAATAAGAAAGTTGAGAAGATTTTACATTTTACTTTTATTTCACAGAAGAATTTACACATATTTATACATAAAATTCTGATAAGAAAAGCTAACGAGCTACAGATATGTGGGCTGAGTTGCAATAACTGTCACTGGAACTCAATGCTATTCCAGTACCTCAGTGTTATGCCTGTACATTTTGATTTCAATAGCCAGAAAACCCCAATGTGCCCATTAGTGTTTTGCTATGTTCCCTTGCCTCAGCATTCAAAAAGTCTAAATTATTTTTTTAAAGGAGTGAAATACAAGGGGTTGGCTATCTATGCACATAAATTGTTTTAAAAGCAAATGTGGAGTTTATCTTATTGCTGTTATTATTATAGGCTCCATAGTTTTTATAACTTTAATCTTATAAATTTAATTATTCTACATTCTTTCTCAGAAGGAATTGTTTGAAATCTGCAGAATGCTGAGGTTTAGAAAGATTTCTGAGGTGTGGCATCACATCTTCTGATTGGGCAGCAGTCTCGAACGATGTGGGCCTTTGCTGCTGACTCACCAGAGGGCAGCAACTTGGAAGCTTGATGTCAGCATGCAGGAATGTCAGGCACTTCTCTCTGGCAACCCCCAGCCATAGCCCAGAGTTAAGAAAAGTTTTTTGGGTTAGCCTCTGACCAATCTCCTGGCTGGACTTCTCAGTGCCCTGGCAACCAAGCTCCAGAAAAGAAAATCCAGATCTTAGCAGGGCAATACTAAACTCTTCCAGCTATTTATCAGTGATGATAACAATATAATTGACCAGTCATAGTTGGGATATGTGGGAAACTAGGTATGGTTTTCTGGGCACCCCTCCCCTCTACACACACACACACACACACACACAACACACACAACACACACACACGACACACACACACACACACACACACACACACACACCTTTTCTAGAAAAAAACCACCAGAATGCAGAAAGTAACCTGTTAACAGTCACTAGTAAGATTTCTAGATTCTGGATAGATTGTGTTTTGTTTGTACTCCTGGTCATTTTCCTACATTTCTGAAGCCTCGGATAACAGCTAGGACAATCTCTGAGGCCCATTCCACCTTAATAGTCTATCATCTCATGAATTTAGCTAACTGGGCACTTTCTGAGAGGACTGGCTTTCTAACGCTGATAAAGCAGGGTAGAGTTGCCAGCCACACCTTTGCTAGGCCCAGATCTATGAATACCTGTTTTTGCATGCTATCTAGTTTCACATCTCTCGTGCTCTCTGTACCATCCCCTCACTTAGCAGAAAAGAAAATCTTAGCTCTAAGATAATTAAAATGTTCATTGTTTTCGGCTTTTAGGCAAGTATCTCATAAGAAGCAGCCCAAAGGACAGACTAAGGGATCAGAGAAAAAAGCCATATGAAAACAGAGGCAGAAATTGGAGTGATACAGCCACAAGCCACCAGAAGTGGAATAGGCAAGGAACAGATTTCTCCCTGAGAGCCTCTGCTGAAAGCATGGGCCTACCAGCAGAGGCTCTTAAGGACACTAAAATCAGAAGTCCTGATTTTAGACTTTCTGCCTCCAAAACTATAAATACATTTCTGCTATTTTAAAGCCATCAAGTTTGCGATAATTAGTTCTGGCAACCACAGAAAACTAACACAATCGCTTACACAAAATCTTGCGGGTAATGTAAAGAGCAAGCCATCTAGCAGGGAAGTTCTGGTTTTAATATACTAGATAATTTTTCAGTACTAAAACTGATGGTTTCAAAGGCAGGGAAAAAATAGAAAGTGAGAGTGGCCTATAGTGAAAACAAGAGCAAATGTGTGATTCAAAGGAATGCCTATCATTCAGATGCATCTCGCTGTTACCGTGAGCCCAATATGGCCAAGTCTTCCCATCTTTATCAAAATTTTATCTTAAATTGCCTGCATTTTAAGTGTTGGTTTAAAAACCAAACAGGCAAACAGCACTCTATGGTCACAACCAAATGTGTTTGACAGCTGAATTATGACCATAAGCCATTGGTTGCAGTCTCCAGAGCTAACTGACCCTTCCAACAGTATTGAAGGTATATGCCACAGACAGTTCATGATTGAACCAGGAACAGGGCCCTGTTGTCCTCCTTCAAAACCCAGTCTGCTAGTCCAAGCCATTTACATGCAAGCTCTCCCCATCCTTGGTATAGCCAGAGAGAAATATTTTGTTAAAGCCTGAGATAGTGTATCAGCTTCTTGCTTCTAGGCCTCTCTCCTTAGTTTTTCTCTGGTAGTTTCATTTGCACTCTTGTACATGTAGAATCTAGAAGGAGTGTGTGTGTGTGTGTGTGTGTGTGTGTGTGTGTCTGTGTTGAAGAGGGTTAGGGATACCAGCTTTGCAATGAAATGCGTGATTATTTTAGAAGTAAAAATAAAAGAAAACAAATTACTCACCAGAGAAAGCTGAAAATCAAAAACCATTTTCCTATTCTTGTTTTATCACAAACCATTAACTGATATTTTACTAAAGGGATTGATATTTAGGTCAGGTAACAAGATATAAAATTGAGACATTACTTAAAATTGGCATAACATCTATCATTTAATTTATTAAGTTATTGCTTCTGTGGCCATTTATCACATTTCTAGAGCTACCTATCTTTCAGTTTCAGATTGAGTATCTTATAAAAGTGTTATAAAGTAAAACAATTCAACTAGATTGACTTTTTCAGTCTGCCTATGAAGGTGGTTAAGAAAATTGTTATGAGCATTGAAAGTAATACACAGATTTGTAACTCTCAGTTGAGTCTGCAGTGAAGAGGGAAAGTTGTAATTAATATTTATAATGATCCTTGTGTTATGGAAATACCTACTCTGAAAAGAAGAAGTTCAGGCTCTCTGAAAGGTAGAGGAATTTTAAAGATTTTCAGAAATATAGAAATAAATGTGTCTCCTTACTGAGATCATTATCCTCAGTCAAATTAAAGTTAAGAATACAAAGAATCCTAACAAGTTAATAATAGGAAGGCAAGCAACTCAATTTTAAATTGGGCAAAATATTCGAATAGACATTTCATCACAGAAGACACACGAATGATTAATAAGCACTTGGAAGATGCCCGACATCATTGGTCATTAGGGAAATGAAAGTCAAACCCACAGTAAGGTACCACTTCACATCCACTAGGCTCAAGACCGTCAAAAAGACAGGCAATAATAAGTGTAAGCAAAGATGGGGAGAAGTGGGACCTTCATACATTGTTGGTAGAAGTGTAAAACACTACAGCCACTTTGGAAAACAGTGTCTTAAAAAGTCAAACATCAGTTTTACATACAAAATTCTACTCCTAGGTGTCTACCCAGGAAAATGAAAAATGGCTTCCATAAAAAGACTTAAACATAAATGTTTATAACAGCATTATTCATAAGAGTCAAAAAGCAAAAACAGCTGAAATGTTCTTCAACTAATGAATGGAAAAACAAAAGGTGGTATATACACACAATAGAGTATTTTTTGGCCATAAATAAAAAGGAGTGAAGTACCATACTGATATTTGCACCAACAGTTATAAACCTAAGAAGCATTGTCCTCAGAGGAAGAAGCTGGACACATATCACCACCTTTTGAATGATTCAATATATATGAAACATCCAAAAATAGGCAAAGCTATTATGAAAACATGGAGGATTATGGTTGCCTGGGGCTGGAGATGGGAATGGGCATTAACTAAATGAGCATGAAGGATCTCATTAGGATGATAAAAATGTGCTATAACTATTGTAGGAATGGTTACACTACTTATTAAATCTAAAATTCATTGAATTCATGCACTTAAAATGGGTGAAATTATAGTATGTAAGTTGTACCTCAATCAAGTTGCTTTAAAAAATTAGAGAAATAATTAAAAGAATAAAATATTGCCTATACGATACTATTCTCTTTATCCCATAATCAATATTTCAACAAATGTGCCAATGATCCTTACTAAATATCTCTTACTTTTTATCCTTTTACATATTTCAAGAGCATAATACACAGTTCAAACTATTAAATATACAAAATAGAATGCAATGAAAACTTTTCCTACCACTGTTCTCTCAGCCACCCAACGCCCTCACTAAAGGCTACCAGTGCTATTAGTTTCTTGTGTATCATTCTAGAGACATCTTATGCATTCACATTAACTTTACAAATACATACATGTGCATCTATCCACGCACACCTTTTTTCTACAACTTGTGGCATAGAATATGTTTTTGCACATTCCTTTTTTTTTTTTACTTAGTAATTAATACCATATCAGGATCTAAATGTGGCTCAAATCTTTTTCCTCTTTACCACCCCACCACCTCAGTATCTGTTGCCTGGACCATTGTATTTAATCTAATTTGAGATGCTATCAGTTATATAACACACTGTTATTTAGGGGCCCTTAAGAGACAAAATAATGCTGCCAATTAAATTATGGCATGCCGTTGATTGTAAGATTCATTCCAATTTGAGAAAAAAAATGAAATGTTAAAAAAGTACATATATGTGCATCTAAAAACAATAAAATATGTAATTAGAACAGTCTCCCAAACTTGATATCAAACCCAGCTCTCCTTCAATTCACAGTCTGTTATCTTGGCAAAGTGATTTTTCTAAGTTTTAGATGGAATCTTTTTACTCCTCTACTTAAAATTGTGTAGACTTCCATTGCTACAAGATGAAGTCCAAATAACTGAGTGTGGCATACAAGACTCTTCCCATTTCCAGCCTCCTTTCTCTCTCCTACCCTGTGCTCTACACATGCCCAACTATTGGCTATTCCTCAAAAATGGAGTGTTCTTTCAGAACTGTGCTTTTGTACATGTTGTTCCCTCTCCCTAGAATATACTTGACCCCCTTTCCTCCTGGCTAAATACCATTTGTTCTCCAAGACTCATCTCTGGGAAAACTGCCATGAACTTTCTCAGTTCAATTAAATGTCCTTTCTGTACTAACACCCTCATTGTGCTTAATTCCATCAAAAGCACTTCTTGCCTAGTATTAGGCTTCTTTGTTTCCTTGACTGTCTTTACTACTTTTACTTTTCTTGCATTACAAAAGATTGCCAGAGTGCCCGGAACACGGTAGGCAATCAGTAAGCATTTATTGGACAGATGTGTACTTTGGCCCCTGGATGTAATCAACACATCTGCAGTACTGGAGGTGTGGTCAGCACAGTGTAGGGGAAAGTACACGGGATCTGAAGTCAGAAGATGCCAGTTCTGAGCTCTGACATTTCTAATACTCTGATCTTAGTTTGGTCTGTTAATGTTTCTAAGATTTGCTTTCCTCATCTAAGAACGAAAACCTTAAAGGGCTGCTGAAGGGACTCAATGAGAGAAAGCGTTTGAAGTAACTGATACAGAGTTGGAGTTCCAAACAGTACATCTTTTGTTAGACTGACTGGAACATCCTATGCTATAGAATGCATGTGATGTACCCTGAAAGCAAACATGATATTAACATGTGGTTACAAGTGGACTTTGTTTTTCATTTTTTATTTTATTTGTGTAAAGGTAATACATATTATATTTCAGAAAGCAAGTTGATTAAAAAAAAAAAAAACACCTAGTTCTTACCCATGGCATTTCCCATAACCCCTATAAGTAATAGTTTCTTTTAGATCTTTCTTGTGTTTTCTTTTTAAAATAAATGCTAACACATATAAAGATATATTATTGTCGCCTCTTTTTTACTATATATACGTGTGTGTGTGTGTATATATATATGTGTGTATATATACACACATATATATATACACAGAGAGAGAGAGAGAAAGATATTCTATGTACATTGTCCACATTCTGTTCTGAATGCTGTTTTTTTTTTCATTAAATATCTAAATGGACTTTATGAGCCTTTAAATTTGCCCAGAATGATTCTAATCAAGAAAACAAGTATGTGGAAAGAGGGATTTTATTTATTGCTTCACATCACAACTCTGAACTGTAAGCAAGAGGTAAAAGCTTTGACTCACAGCCTCAAGTCTTTCTAAAAGGAACCACAAAGAAACTACATGACTAGAACAGTGAAAGACTAGGTTTGCCTTTTATATCAGGCCAGGGTCAAAGAAATTGCAACCAGGCTGAAAGGGCTGTGAAGATCTTATCTCAGTATACTGCCTTGAGATTACGGGAATGCAGCAGAAAGCACAAACATGTAGACTAGTAAGTCTTTAGCACTACCTGCTACCTGCTTTTTATCATATGAATGTCATGTTTTCCAGTGAGCTTTCACCTTTAAAGGACAATATTATTCTTAGAATTGTAAACAAGTTCCATTTTAGGGTTGTGGCTCAAGTACAGTATACGATTTGCACTTTTTAAAGCTATGAATGAATGGAAAGCAAGAGCTAGTGGTATAAGAAGGTGACTTGGGCTTTGTAAGTAGTTATTATTCTTTCAATTTTGTTAATCACAGCAAATGATAAAGTTATAAGCTCAAAAGTTTGGCAAAATGTAGATATTAGAACAACAGATCTTCATTTCATTGACAACTTTAATTATGGCGCAAGTTGCTCACATCCTCCCTCCCTTTTTCTGATTTTTTTTACTTACCTAAGTCACTGACCAGAGTTCTTAAACTCCCGTAAGAATGGCCCTAGTTTAATCACTGTGCTCCTCATTCCCAAATTCCTGACTGCCACTTCCTTTACTGAAGTTCTCCACTTGGGTAGGGAAAGAGACTAGTTAGGGGAAATCCAGTAGGTCCATCAGCACAGGCAGCAAGTTCACCATCTCATGCTGTAAATTGCCATCATCCTGACCCCATTCGTTGCATGCACACACAGCAGAAAATTTATCAGAAAGATTAAGAATGGGCTGGTGAAGAGGACAGAAGAAACTCCCTGATGGTCTTAGGTAGGAATGGAACACAGGACTGCATTTTAATCACGTAAGGCCAGAGAAGTGGAAGCCTGAGCTGCTTTTCTGCACTGTGTAGGCCATAACACCGCAAATCCAGCAGGCAAAGGAAAATAAGGGCAGGGATCTATGGGAACCAGCAAGCAAAGGCACAGAATCCAGCAAGGTGATGCCTGAGTTTGACAGACTGATGAGCAAGCTGGAGAAGGCCAGGTAGAGGAGGGCAGAGGGAACGAGACATGCTGAGGCAACAAATCTCTAAGTCTTGAAGTAACATAGAGCATTTTAATAACTCTTCACAGTTCAGTGTGACTGGAGATGAAATGCCAGTGGGACAGGGCCAGGATCATGGTGAAAATTGGAGAGGTGACCAGAGAAAAATAACAAAGGACCTCGAGAGGTCATACTATAGATCTTGGATTTTAACCAGAAGGCACTACTGAGAGCCACTGCAGGATTTTAAGCAGGGAACAAGATCATCAACTTTAAGTTACAGAAAGGTCACTCTCATACCTACGTAGATCATGGATTTGAGCACTGTGTCCATAGCACTTTCCATATTATAGTGCATTAGGCAACTGTCTGTCTCCACACTAAGCTGTAACCTCAATGAGGGGAGGGAGCATGTCTGTTTCTCATTATTATATCTCTGGTACCTAGAACAATGCCAAGTACATAGTCTTGAATGAATGAATGGTATTCAATCTCATTCATCTTTTTGTCTCTAATGCTCATGCAGTCCTTAGTGCAGTGTAGGTAATAGATAGAGGTATGCTGAATAAATGAATAAATGCTAACTTCTGCCTCACTCTCCAGTCTCATCTGTCAACATTTCCCAAGATTTGTCCTATAAAAATAAAATTGTATAGTTTTCCCAGATGTACTGTATTGCTTGCCTTTCGTATGCTATTCCCTCTGATTAGAATTCCCCACCCCCATCTCCTATCTTCAATTATGTCTCAATACTCAGCTTAGATTTGACCCATGGGGAGAAGCTTTTTAATTCCAATACCTCCTACCATCATGCTGACCCACAAAAGGTTTCTCTTCATCTACTCGCTCCTGGTTCTGCCTGTGTACTTTCTCATTTATGTGGTTTTTATTGCATTCATCATTTTGCATTATAATTTATTTGTGTATCACTCTAGATTTTGAGCTTCTAGAGGGCAAGGACTGTCCCATTTTGCTTCCTCAACACAGTTCTCAGCCTAAGATTCAATCATAAAGAAGATTCAAATAATGTCTTTGTGAAATTTAATTGTCTGTTACTTGAAGTTAACTATATTCTATCATCTCTGAATTTGAATCATGGTTTACTCTTGAATATATAAAGCATCTCAGGCTGCCGTTAGCATGAACCCTGAGAGTTGGCAAATATTTCTGTGGTTCACAAAATCTATTGCCTTTGTGATTTCCTGTCTGTTCTCTCAACCTTTGTGTCTGAGTCTCATAAAATAGCCCATTCATCTTTTGTTTTATTTGCCCTTCAGAGCCTGTCTTTATCCAAACTATCTTGTAAGAAGCTTACAGGGGTCAGAACTGCACATAGTATTCTAGGGACAAACACAAGCTTCCTATCATTGTACAAATGAAGAGTAATGTGTTTTTATTCGTTTTCAAAATTTTTCCAGTGGCAATCATGATTTTGTTAGCATTTGAAATAGAAACAATAGTTTGAATCAGAATCTTTGCAATGACTGCTTAGTCTCCTTTTCATAAACAACAGCTCAATGACCAGTGCAGAGGTCTCTTTTCACTTAAGCATCTCTTTTCCTTAGTGTGATCATGGGCACTCTCCACTATTTGCAACAGTTTCTTCCAACCTACCAGTATCCTGTCTGACATGATATGGTATGCAACTCACTCCGTCCAACTAAAATGTATGAAAAAACTAGAAACTGATCTCTTTCAGTTTTTTCTAAAATTAGTCATTTTACATTTTGCATCTAATTTCCACCCTCAAGGTAAAATAATTATCATAAGCATATGCAGAGTGCTAGATTTGTGACACACTGTTTTAAGTGATTTATATTATATAAATGACAGTCATTTTAATCCTCACAAAATCCCTCTGACTTCCACATTATTTTATCCATATTTTACAAATGAATAAACTGAGGCACAGAGCAGTTGACTAATTTGCCATAAGTCACAAAACTAGCATGTGGCAGAATGGAGATTTTTAACCCATGTAGCCTGACTCTCTGCCTCAAACTGGAATTCGGTAGAGACAGAAGGAAAGAGAAAAGACAGAGTTTTATCAGCTTTTCCAATATCAGTGTCACTTAGGGTGGGTATTTAGACTTGCTGAGCCTCAATTTTGACATCTGTAGTGTAAAGATAGAAATGGACGCCACACGGTTTGTTGGCTGTAGTAAATATAGCCACACATGTAAAGTATCTGGATGACTAAAAGTGCATGAGAAATGTTGCTTCTTTCCTCGCCCAGTTAGTCCTCTATTTTTAGGTCATGACAACCACTTTAAAGCCATTATTGAAAACCATAAAGTTTCCCTTCCCAGTCCTGTCCTGTACCAACTGCATGAACTGAAGCTCCTGTTTCCTTTCTTGTAATCTGGCAGTCATAAAACCCATTATGAAGATTAAATGAGATCATGTTTGAAAGGCAATTAGCACAGTGCCTGGCATATGGTAAATGCTCAATAAATGGCAGCAACTATAGCAGTGGTGATGATAAGGAAAAGGACAGGATTAAGAAGGATTATGTTGATAATGTTTTCAGCCTGATTCTCCCTTCTAACCTAAAAAACTACCGTCTGCCCTCTAGAGCTATAAGAAATGGAAATGCTGTTCACAGATAATTTTCTTCAGGGAGGGAAATGACTTGAATCCTCAGAGACTAACTCTGTAGGACAACAGTTTTAACCGTCTAGCACATAAAATAATCTGTGGCATTTAATAAGATGTCAAATAGCAGGGAACCATTCAGAAATTCTGGCCAATAGAAAAGTTCTATGGCCCAGAGACCCAGACATTTAGAGTTTGAACCAGCTCTTGGTGATTTTGAGTTGGTAGCTCTGGGACCACGCTAAAAACACCGCCCTAGGATTAAATCAGTACATTTATTTCTTTAAACCAACATCATTTCTTAGAATCTAAATGGGATTTTCAGTGAGATTTAAGACTAACTTTTACTTTAAGGGGATTATTTATTAGGAAACATTTATCATCACTCACCAACTCAAAGCATTTGTGCAAATATAACATAGTTTAATTATTGAGAATAAAATCAATAACAAAATAGACACTCCCTTGACAAATGCGTGTGTGTATGTATATTCACATGAGAGCCTTAAGAGAACCTTTAGTCTATTTTTATTATCTCATAAAATCTGGTCTTGGATTTTATTCCCTGCTAGACTCTACGTAGTCACATCAAATATACACCTATTGTTACATAAAGGATAATGGGTTGATGTTTTCTGTAATCCACAATGGGCTAACCACGTTTCATTTAAACTGCATTTCTCACACATTCATCAGAAATGTTTTAATGCACTTCAAAAAGTTCACCCAATGAGTATCTGCAATATTAGTTTAAACAAAAATTACTCATGGAGGGCATCACTTCAAAGATTAAGAAGTTGAGGAAGGAGAGTTTACATTTTCAGAGGCCACAAAGAAAGTCAGCATTATAATTTAATTGTCATCAAACTGATTATGTGCCCAAATCCCTGGAACACATTTGCCATCAACAAAAATTAGTCAATTTTTTGTTTGCATTAGAAAAGTAAATTTGAATAAACAAAATTTTCAACTTTCATTTGTGGCTACTACTATAGTTTCATAATGTTATTAAGAAATCAAATCTGAGGCCAGGCATGGT
The DNA here is from genome assembly GCA_963573385.1 of Cacajao melanocephalus. NCBI lineage: Eukaryota > Metazoa > Chordata > Mammalia > Primates > Pitheciidae > Cacajao > Cacajao melanocephalus. The sequence goes on from CAUYLG010070989.1 coordinate 41,443, forward strand.
TAGTTCACGCCTGTAATCCCCGCATTTTAGGAGACTGAGGCAGATGGATCACCTGAGGTCAGGAGTTGGAGATCAGCCTGGCCAACACAGCGAAACTCCATCTCAAAAAAAAACAAAAACAAAAACAAAAATTAGCCAGATGTGGTGGCCCGCACCTGTAGTGCCACCTACTTGGGAGGTAGAGGCTGCAGTGAGCCGAGATCACGCCACTTCACTCCAACCTGGGCAGCACAGTGAGACTCTGTCTCAAAAAAAAAAAAAAAAAGAGAGAGAGAGAGAAAGAAATTAGATCTGAAATCCTTCAAGAGACAATTTAAGCTCACAACCGAGTGAGGCAGATAACTTCTTCTTTACTGACCTTAAATAAAGACATTGGATATTTGAGACACTAGATAATTTTTAGATATCTCTAGCCAAGCCATGAGTAAACTAAAAACTAAAGGAAACTGATGCGTATTTTGTAATATAAAACAAATAACTTCACTTGCTGATACTGAACATCTAAGCTTTTATGAAGTTTTTCTAACATTTGTTATGTAAAGAATTATATCAGGTGAATATCACCAACATAAGATTCTTTTCTCTTCAACATTATGTTGATCAAATACTTTTAAGTCAAACATTTCTTTCAATGGTTAGAAGTAACATGTTAGAATTTAGTCATTTATAAATGTTAAAATTAATCATTGGCTCAATCTAATACCAAATTTCAAGGGAAGAAAGTAAGAAAGTAAGAAGTTTAAGCAGGGCAGAGTAACTTACGCCTGTAACTCCAGCACTTTGGGAGGCTGAGGTGGGAGGATTTCTTGAGCCCACGAGTTTGAGACCAACCTGAGCAACATGGAGAAAACTTGTCTCTGCAAAATACAGAAAATAAAATAAAATAAAGAAATTAGCCAGACATGGTGGCATGTGCCTATAGTCCCAGGTACTTGGGAGGCAGAGGTGAGAAGATCACTTGAATCTGGGTATATCAAGGCTGCAGTGAGCCATGATTGAGCCACTGCACTCCAGCCTCGCTGACAGAGTGAGACCATGTCAAAAAAAAAAAAAAAGTTTAGTAAGTTTTTGTGGTTCTTAACACAAAGCAAGTAACTTCACTTGGAGATAATGAACATCTAACCTATGAAATTTTTCTAATACTTTTCTAACATTTGTTATGTAAAGAATTGTATCAGATAAATATCAATTCAAGATTTTCTCTTCAACATTAGTTTGATCGAGTATTGACTGAAATTTGTTCCAAAGACTATTCTGGGTCTTATTACATATTTAATGTGTTAGTCCTACAGTTGAATTTTTAATTATTATCTTTTAAAATTGGAGATTAAAGTGATCTACTTCTTCTTGTTGGTTATCCTATGCCTTTTAAAGGAAGCTTTATTTGGCTAGAAAAATGTCAGGGGGTGTTTTGAAAAACGAATGGACCATCATAAATTAGAATCGTGATGTTTTTGCTCAGTTGACAATGTACAAAACAAATGCCAAGTCATTGCGTTTCTCTTTGGCTGGACAAGCAGGTGCGTGGTATGCTGCTGATGCTGATCCATCCAGACACTCAAGTTCAGACAAAGGTAATCCAAAGTTTCCAGTCACTTCTGTTTATTTTAGCGAAGGGACTCATGTGAACTCCACCCAGGCCTGGGAGTCTGCTTACCCAGGGATAATTTTTACTAGGTACATACAGTGGTGTTTCAAAGTTCACAAGGATGACTTTATAGGGTTGGGTGATTTTCTTTCACAGTGCCTGACCTAATCTCTTGAAGCCTCCTAGAAGGCAATATCCCTGTAACTTATGTCTACTTAAAGTAGCTGTTGAAAGGACAGTAATTCTCTGCTTTAGTGTATTTAAATTAACTTACCACTCTTACTCATTGATAGAGATATTCAAAAACCATGTTTTGCACTTAACCACTGTTCGGAATGAACTGAATCACTCAGCACTAACATTTCTGATTCAGTTCACTCCCAACTGTGGTTAAGTGTGCTAACTGAATCACACCGTGACCAGAGAACACGTGTAAAGTTTATAGCACACAGTATATAGAATAGAATACTGGTTCTTAGCCTAGGGCCTGTGGACCTACTTACCTTCTGTGAAAATTCTGTGTGTGTGTGTGGCACATGCGTGCACATTTGTGTATGTGTGAAACTGTGTATTCTCCTGAGTAGAAGAACCATGGTTATCCAGAAATTCTCAATGGGGCACATGATTTCAAAAAGGTAAATATCACTGACATGGAGGGAATAATAAATGATTCTATAATAAATAATAAATGATTAAAGCAAGCTCCTTGCTTTAATATCAAGTATAATAAAACGTTTCAACATTTGCTTCTTATGACCTTCCATAATCCCAGCAATCAAAGCCTGATTGCTCCTTAAGCCCTTCTCTTCTCCTAAGGGTTGCCTGGAGCTTCACCCCCATATGTATTGTTTGGGATGCCAGGCCCTTGAGAGGGCTCTTTTCCTAGGTCAGCTCCAAGGGGAAACAGCACATCAGATGATTTTAGAAGTTACAGCATGACATTTAGATAAATTCATATGTTAACAGATATTCTCCTTTCTTTTAGTTCTTCAGATTGTGGCAAGAAAATAGTCTCAGTCAGTGGAAGGATTATTTTGTCACTTCTGTAACACTCCCTAGTCTCTCCTTTCAAAAGAGACAGCAAGCCTTAAACTCAGAGTCTTTATAGGAAACTATATCTGGCAAATATTTAATAACATTACTTCACTCACAGCATTTTTTAATGACAATCTTCTATTTAAGGCAAATGATGTTGGTTTTCAATTTATGTTTAGTGAAAAGGTTTATCTTCAAAATAAATGGATTTAATTTTTTAAAGGAGAGACAACTTAAGGAAAAGTATTTCTATTAGTACAGATGAAACAAAGATATGACAAAATCAAAGGGTATGCAAATGACAGAAATTTGGAAAACACCAGACTAAATAATTGCTAATGAAGTCATGCTTTTATTTTCAAAAGATTGACAGTCTATTCAATTTATTTAGGACAAATATTATAATCAGCAATAGAAATTTCCACTAGGTATTTCTGAAAAATTGTTCTCACTCCTAAGTGGGTATTGAACAATGAGAACACATGGACACAGGGAGGGGAACATCACGCACTGGGGCCTGTCATGAGGTGGGGGGCTAGGGGAGGAATAGCACAGGGTAGGGGTTAGGAGAGGGATAGTATTTGAAGAAATATATAGATGATGGGGTGATGGATGCAGCAAAACACCATGGCATGTGTATATCTATGTAACAAACCCGCGCATTCTGCACAGGTATCCCAGAACTTAAGGTATAATAAAAAATAAAAATTAATAAAATAAAATAAATGTTAAAAAATAAGAAAAATAAGGATAAACTGAGAGATGCATTTAGCATTGATCAGTTAGGATGCTTTCAGATACTTGTAATAGAAAACACAACTAAAAGCATCTTTAAAAACGTAAGGATTATTTCCTGATGGTTCCAGAGTAGATTCAGTCAATAGTTCAACACCATTAGGGATCCAGGTTCTTGCTATAGTGTCCTCTGCCACCAATAGCATGTAGTTGTGTCCTCAGACTTGTCCCCTCATGGTCTTAAGATAGCTTCCATAGCACCAACTCTTCACCCAACAGTGACCAGGGCCAAGAAAGGATAAACCACAACATTTTTGTCTTTTTAAAAAGGCAAGAAAACTTGCCCTGAAGTTTCCCATATTTGCCCTCCCATTTCATAAACAAGGCTGCACCTCTTCCCCATACCGAAACCAAACATTTCCAAGAAAAAAAGGGAATTACCAGAATTGCCTTAGCCTAATCCTCATTCACCTACAGGGCTAAGGAGGGACTAATAAAGATCATGAGACTAGTAATTGACCAATAAAGGGGTTCTCTTGGCAAAGAGTATGAAAAAACAGCTGTTGGGTAGGCAATTCACATGACTTGCCACAGTGTGAATCAACATAGGTTGCAACAATTCTGGGGGGCACAGAGAGGCTGATAATTAATCTTGGGAAAAAATATTATTTCAGAATCACAAATAAGTAATACAAATCTGGGCCTTGTTGATAAAATATATACAGTTGATATAGTTTGGAAACTAATCTTTTTTTAAGGTTCCAGATAAAATATGATCTCAAAATAAATAAATAAATGCATAGACACAAAAATAATCTCTGGAACTCAGAAAATATTAATTGGCTGAAAATCCTTCCCTATCCCACCTGCCTCAGACCCTGTGAACAGAAAAAGGATATGATAGGGCCAACCAGGGCAATAAAAATATGAGTTGCTGTTACTGTTTTTAAGAATTTCATATTTTCTAAAAGATTCAGAGAAGTCATGGGAAAAAGATAAGAATATTATCGAACTCTAGTAGACATTTTCACTTTTTAACTTTTAACTTAACATGTCAGATAAGTGGAGGGGCATCTTCATCTCACCCGTGCTTGCGACAAGTACATGTTTTAATCTGGTCCTGGCAGGTAAATTTCTCTCCAAAAAAACTGAGATTAGATACAAACCTCCAACTCACCTTTCTCAACTTACTTGTGTTTTAACTACTTTTAATTGTGCTTACTTTTTAAGCATAATTCTTGGCTTTATTCCCTACTCCAGAAGGAATCGAATAAAATAAATGCCTGAGTAGGATATGAACTGAGACATGAGACGACCAGAAGGGCCATTCAACAAATACTGATCAAGCACCTTAGGGGTATCAAGTTCTTTGTATCTGTTCGTATTTTCATTGCAATAATAACTCGACCACATGGAGATTTTTATTCTAATTTTAAATAGGTAGAACTAGGGACAGAATAGGAAAGTGATTTGTTAAAGTTTGTAAAGCTAGTAAATAGAATGGAGACTTAAATTCTAGAAGTTTAAATCTTCTGACCCCCAAGGCTCATCTTTCTTCTGTTGAACTATCCTGGCTTCTGAGGGTTTGGGTAGCCAAATACTGAAGGACAAAATCAAGAGGCTGTGAAACTGAATCAAAGAAATGGGCTACGAGATCAAAGAAATAGAAAAACAAGCCAAAACCTAATCTAGACAACAAATAGACATTTAGAACAGGAGACCAGGACTCTTGTCTAGACGTGGTCAGAGAAAGGAGGGAGGTCAAGAATCAATAGTGACTCCAAGATACCCTGAGATCTAAAGGGAGGGACCTTTTATACGTTTCTTGGTGTGGGGCCAGAACAAGATGTAGGTGTGGCTAAGTCCCTGGGATAAACAGGCACACCTGAGGAATAAGGAATGCACTTGGCAGGGTGGGGTTGGGAAAAGCATACCTTGAGGGTAAGCTTGCTTTTTCCCAGTTAGGTGAGATTTCATTGACCTCATACAAATTAATCTGTGGACAAACTAGTTACCTAACTTTTAATTAATTGATAAACTTTTTTCTCCTTGTCATGACCCAAGTATTCCCATATTTTATACATGGAAATGTATAAAGAATTTATTTTTGTCCAACATTTTAGTAACCACAGTTTATTGGGGGTTATCAAAGCTATAATAGTGTTACCATATTTGAGTTCTCTGTGGAAAAACTTTCACTCTACTAACATTTATTCCGTTCTCATACCAAAACGCTGTGCTGGTGTTGCTTGAGTTGTCATCTGGGTGTTAGTGTTATTTTAGATATCTGTCACTTATGGAGATTAAGTATCATATTACAGTTGCTGGACCAGATGATTCCACAGTTTCAGCTGTATGACTCAGCTTGTGGAAAAGAATGCAATTTCTTTAGTGTATCAGTTTTAACGAGCCAGTTTTCATAATGAATGCCCTGTTCATTTTTCACTAGCCCTACTCATTCCTACAGTGCTACCAAGAAGACACGGCAAATGTTTGTATTTATCCTAAACCTAAAGATAAACAATATTAGTGCTGAGACATATTTTCAATGTGGGATTACCAAGAACCTATTTTAGTTTCAACCCAAAGTTGGATATACCCCACAAAACAAGTTGAGAGGTCAAATCATGCAAGAGAACTCCCAGAGACAAAAAACAATATCACACCCCTCCCCGCCCACTTTCTCTGAAAGTACAAAAAATGTAGACTACCCACAAGCTGTTAGACAAAGGCTGAAAGGTTCTTTGATCAGGCCAATCCTTCTGCTCCCTGGGAAATATACAAACTCTTATTAAATATAATTTACTACATAGCCAATTTCTCAAAAGAAATTCAACTTATTTTTAAATAAACTTTTCTGTATTTAAACATAATATGAAATTAACCTGAAAAATTTAATGGTGGTAGATTATATTGCTTCTTTTACAAAGGTAATACAGAAGTTGTCTGTCTGACCTAGGAATAGCCTTATTGTGAAATAGCCCAAAGGTTCTAAGCCTAGAGTGAAAAAGATACTTGGGCTCAAATCCTGGCTAAATTATTTGACTACATTACCTTGGGTGTGTGATATAACTTGACTAAATGTTTTCATCTAAAACATAGGAACAATAAGTTTTACTTCAACAATTGTTGGTTTGAATCCAATGAGATGGTGCAAATAAGTACTTATAACAATGCATGACTCTCATGGAACTATTAAGAAATGGTAACATAAATTTAAAAAGCAAATGATTCGATTAATGGTCAGAAAAAAGATGTAAAGTGATTAATTATTGAGGGAAAGCTGAAGTTTTGAAAATTCCATGTAAAATCTAGAGCAACCACCACCCAAACACCAGTGTCCTCCATATCTAGATCTACAGCCTTGACCTCTATTCTAAGCTTTAGACTGTAATATCCAACTAAATCCGCAGGACCAGTCCATCTCAACACGTCCAAAACTGAACTCAGCACCTTACTGACCCTCTGAAAACTTCATTGAGTCACAAAATTCAGAAACCTGGATACCATCCTAAAATCTTTTCTCTTTGCTCCACCACAAACATCTAAATCAAGGCCAATCAACCTGTAGCTCTTGAACCTGGCAGAGCTTCAGCATCACCTAGGGTGCTTTATAAAAATACCAAGTTGTATCTCAGAGATTCTGATTCAGAAGGTTCAAGGTATGCCACAGGAATCTTCATTCAGAAATAAATAAACAAGACCTCCATGAAAATTGGCTACTCATTGAGATTTGGGAGCCACTGTTGTAGTACACCTTCTTGCCATATCTCAAATCTGTACCTTCCTCCCTGTCCCAGCAGCAGCATTCTTACCTCTAACTCTCCTGTCTCTCTTGAATGAAATCATTCCATAAGTGGGCACTCTGCATCCCCTTCACTCTATCCCATTAATTCATCCTTCCCAGTGCTTCCAGATCCATTTATCTAAACTCAGGCTTCAGAGAAAAATACATCTGAATTCAAATCCCTGCTTTGCTAATTACCAGGTCTATAATCTTGAGCAAGTTAGTTCATCTGTGTATGATGCGATTTTCTCATGAGAAAATAGGAATCTATTAAATGTGATTTAGATAACATACGTATAGTTCTTAGTACAGGGCCTGGCATACAAGAAGCGATTACTATTATTATCATTATTGTTTTTGTTATTATGACACGAATCTAATCATGTAAATCATGTTACATGTTCTCTTCCTGCTACCAGTCTTCTTTTCAGTAAGAAAATCCCAGGGTTAGGCCTTCTTAATTCCAATTGGTTTTCTCAAGCCTGGACCTCTAATGATCACTGGTATCCTGACTCTAAACGAAGTTAGTAAACGCAATCCTGTACGTGTTTCCTATAGTGTGCAATTTGCCACAGGTATAAAATCTACATAATTAAATGCTCCTCCTTAAAAATAAAGTTCTGACTGATTCTTAGCCAATACTTAAAGCTTAAGCTCCGGTAGCAGTACAGTACTGGCTAGGAATTAGTCAGAACATCAAAACCATGATACATTTATCTATTCCTTCATGCAACAAATTTTGGAGTGCGGTGGGATTCAGATATAATGGACTCAGTTCCAAGTCTGGCTCTGTAGCTTTCCACATGTGTGATCTTGGGAAAGTTATTTGATGTTTCTGGGCCTCTAAATCATGATCAATAAAAAGAGGAAATAACATTTTCTGATGAAATTGATGTGAATAGTGAGCCCCTAGCACACTGGGTGCCTTGGACACAAGAAATCAAAACACAGTTATGTTGCTACTGTTATACAAAGAGCAATAATGAGGGTGATGACAACATCATAATACACCATTGCTTTCAAGACCCGCTACAACTAGCAGACCAGCAGAAAGAGAAAAGTACAACCAGACCAACAGGCCCAAAACTATAAAAATCAACTCTGCAGTAAGGCTGGCCTGTAAGGAAAATGATTGATTGTATGAATTAAAATGTTCAGGGAAACAAGTAAACTGGGGACCAGTTTAAAGAGATGTCATTTTCTAGGTATAGGTGGGTCTGGAGGATGAGACCAACAAGAAGTCAATGCCTTTATCAGGGGGTAAAACTTTTGGATTTCAGAAAGGTACACGGTGGTTGAAGCAAGACCCCAGCCACAGGCTGGGGGTATGTGGAGGAAAAGAGGAGAGAGAGTAAAAAAAACTCCTGGGAAAATACATTTGTAGGACACAACAACAACAACAACAGCAAAAACAATGATGATGACAGCTAACTTTCCCTGAGTGTCCATTATGGATTGGGTGCCATGTTCCTCCTTTTACGTTTTCTCTATTTTTCACAACAACACTATATGAGATTGGGTACCAGATAGGGAAACTGAGTAAGGAGAAAAAGCGTTAAGACATTTGTCCAAGACTACATAACTAGTAGACAAGCTTCCCAGGTAGGAGTCTAATCATAAAAGCACTTGAAAAGGGAGTTTCAGCTCACTGATCTTGAGCCTGTCCCAGGGGCTGTGTTGAATCAACTTGCATGCTGCGCTCAGAGCTACAACTAGTTCCCACTTCCATAATCCCCAAAATATCTTTTCCTGGGATCAGGCCAGGCAGGGCCAAGCCTCTGGAGTAGAGAAAAACTTAGGTGACTCAAGTGTCAACTTTGGGTTGGTAATACCTAGCCTAAACAACTCAACCTTTCCAAATCACATAAAAGTTCACTCATAAATCCACTAGACTCTTTTCATTGCTTCAAAGTAAATAACCTCCCTGAGAATCAGTTCGAGAGAGTTAATTCAAAATACTCAAGACACATTGCCTCATTAGTAATAATGAAAAAAAAAAAAAACAAAGAACAAAATATCTGGCAACATGGGAATGAATAAGTAACTTTGGGCACAACTCCATAAAAACAGCCATGAAAATCTTGTATGACAAAATGTACATGACAACTTCAAAACAACATGAAATAGACATATGATATAAGCTACAGTTTTAAAAGGAGTCAAAATTATATTGCCATATGGACATAATTATGTTTTTATTTAAAGCATAGAAAAAAACTAAAAGAAAAAATGTACTGTAGTATGAACAAGGGTTGACTCTAGGTAGTGGGAGTGGAGATTAAACCATTTATTTTTCTGCTAACTGGCATTTGTGATATTTTTAACAAGCATAGGCTAATTCTCATGCAAAAGAAAAGCCACAAAATATTTTAAATAAAAAGAACTCGCTTCCTAAAAAGTCATAGCACATTTGGAATAGTTTCTGAATCTGGCTCAGCCCACCCTCCTATTTTCTTTGTCATGTATAATCCTATGACCCAGCAGTCTGGTGGCCTGTGGTCATCAGCATTATCAAGTAATTTCCCTGAAGTTTTGCCATTTTCTCCACTACCTTACAAAAAGCCTTCAACAGGTTTTTGGCTGTGTAAACTGTCAGAAATACAGTCTTCCTCCCAATAGTCCATTTCCATAGAATGATGTGGTAAAACACAGGACCACACAGGAAAAGTCTGGTTTTAATTGTTAAATATTTCGCGTTGTGTTTGGTTTTCTTCTCCCTGATGGGCTCCACTAGAATTCATCTGTAAAGCTCTCCTTAAGGACTCTCAATCTAAATCCCGCTGCCCCTCCACACTGTATTCTGAACAGAAGTAGCCATATCACAGGCTCCCATCAGCCAATGATAGCTCAGAATCTTTAGCTCAGAAGGAAACAGATGCCAGCTTGATCATAGTGAACATGGAAAATATCAAAGGACCCTTGTTACTCTCTTCTAGTGGTCGGTACATTTCTAAGTTTCTGTTCCAAAATACTTTGGCAGCCATTTTACTCCAGGGAGCCAGGGAGGGGAAAGTCTGCTCTTGCAACATTACCAAACAGCTTGGGGAAAACCCAATCCTTTCACACACAAACAGGGCTGGCTACATCTGACCGCATAGAGCCAGCCAAACTGGGATTCCTTAACAGCTCATGCCTTTGGTGATTATTCACTCAGTACCATCTGAGATTTAGTCAACAGCACAACATACCCCCAAAGGCTTCACTAAAACTGGTGTGGGACATACCTGGTTTTTCTCACCTCCTGTCTGCCCTCCTTTGAGGAACAGGCAGAATCTGTCAAATTTATTTTCAACGGGCATGGCTGCTCTGTATGACTCTACTGAAACCACACCAAAGACATGGGGGGAGAGGTATCTGGATTACTAGAAAGACACTTTGACAAACAGTAGGTTTTCAAAGAAGTGTGACAAATGCAATGAGAGGCTAGATGAACACAAGAAGATTCAGAAGAAAACAAGCTATGCCAGTGGAGGAGGGACATAGGCATCCAAGGAGAATGTAGATCAAGGATGGTAAAGGAATCAAGAGAAGAGTAAGAAAATCTGGAGTAAAGTCCTATTCTGAAAAAAAGAAAACATTCACTTTTTACCTCACTTTTGGTCTGTATCTGAGAGTGTAAAGAGTATTGAGGAGCCCCAAACTTTCCAATACGCCTCAATTCACTTTTCCACAAGTTGTTCCCTCACCCAGGACAGGACAGAGCACACCCTTTTTCAGCCTTTCTTTCTTTCTTTTTTGAGATGGAGTCCCACTCTGTCACCCATGCTGGAGTGCAGTAGTGCAATCTTGGCTCACTGCAACCTCTACTTCCTGGGTTCAAGCAAGTTTCCTGCCCCAGCCTCTTGAGTAGCTGGGACTAAAGGCACGTGCCACCATACCCAACTAATTTCTTTAATTTTTTTTTTTAAAGTAAAGATGCGGTTTCATCGTGTTGGCCAGGCTGGTCTTGAACTCCTGACCTCAGGTGATCCACCCACCTTGGCTTCTCAAAGTGCTGGGATTACAGGCATAAGCCACTGCAACAGCCCCCTTTTCAGTCTTTCTCTCCTTTCCAGCATCCAATGAAATTAAATATTTATGTTTTTCATTGGTTTCTTTTTAATTGTGATAAACTGAATTAGAACTGAAGAAAATAGAAATAAAATATAAGGCCAATTAGAAAAATATTTTCCAGAAATTGACAACTGCTTTGGGGTAAGCTGTCACCATCCCTATGATAAGGCTTCCATATTGGTGGCCTTTTTCAGTTCTCTAGGGGATCCAAACAAACTCAGTAAAAGTGAGTACCGTTTAGTAATGCTCCTCATTTCACCAGACGATGGGGAAACCCAAAAGAAGATCATACATAGCTCCTTCTCATCAGCAAATAAGAGTTTCAAAACTCTGCATACCTAAACCTCAGCTAAGATTATAAAAGATCTCAGAGCTGGTTTACAGTGAGAAAATGTATATTTTACTGCTAATGAAGAAGATATGGAAGGGAGATCAGTTATTTAAAAAAACTTTCACATACTTTAAGAATTTGTTACTCAAAACATAATCCATAGAAACTTACTAGAAATGTAAAATCCTGAACCCTACTCCAGACTTGCTGAATCAGAATTTAGCATTTTAACAAAATCTCTTGCAGATCTGTGTTTGCAAAAGCTTAAGATACACTTTCCTAAGATTTCTCAAGGCTTTTTATTCCTCTTGTTCAAATTTAATGCAACACTGCTTAAAATGTTGGAAGGAGTAAGTAAAGACCTAACTGCCTCAAATAGTATAGACACAGAACCAATGGCATTTGTTACTTTTATTTTTTTGGTCAAAAACAAGTGAGACATTTCAGAAAGTGCAACAAAACTAGTCAAATAAGTACAGGAAGAGGGGAAATGGGGGTTTTAGTTGCTGATAAGTTTGATATGACTCAAGTGACTGTGGCTACCAAAATCTGAAAGAAAAAAAAAGTTGAAAGCAAGCAAATACAAAACTAGCAACTGCATTAATAGAAGCATAGCATCTAGTCTAGATCAAAGAAGATGACTGCCCTATCCTCTCTTAAGCTGGTCAAGTCATATCATAAGTACAATCAGTTCAAGACATAATAAGAAATGTAGACACAAACCAAACATATTCAGTAGAAAGAGATGAGGATAGTAAAGTTGAAATCATGTCTGAGGGAGAAAAAATGTTTCGGGGTTTGAGGATGTTAAATACACAAAATAAAATATTTGGTAAAAAAAACTTAAAAATACGGAGTGTCATGTTAAAAAAAAAAAAAACAGTCTATAGTTAAGCATTTGAGAACCATTGGTCTAGATATCTGAGGACCATTCAAGTCCCAGCGATCTATTGTTTATAGATTTTATTGAGCTTTCAATATATCATCTGCAAAACCCAACAAGATAGAGGAACGGGTATCATTCTCCTCAAATAACAGTAGACAAAAATATAATACAGCTAATCAGTGATGGATCCTGGTATAGAATGAAGCTATTTGTGCTTTTTGTCTAATGTGCTTTTATCACCCAGCTTCCTATGAAATTCCTACCTTCATAATCATCCTGGAAGAAAAGGAGCTAAAAGTGACCAAGAAAAATGATTTTGATTTTTTTCCTTCTTTCCTATGATCCAAAAGGGTTGTCACTAGCCTCAGGTGACTATTCTGCTCTTGAATCATGGCTAATCGAACTGAAAAACTGAAATTTTACTTTTATTTAACCTAATTATTTATATTAAACTGATATTTAATTCAGTTATTGGAAAACTTGAAGCATGTTGAGAACAATTTGGATATATGTATCTACTTTTTCAACTGCAAATGTTATAAAATCTAAATATTATTTCCAATGGCAATTTAATGTCCTAATTGACATATACTGTAACATATACCCCAAATTTTAAATATTTACCTAAAAAATGTAAAACATTTCAATATATTTATATTCATTATAAGTTAAAATACTTTAAATGTATTGAGTTTCATGAAGTATATTATCTCAATTATATTAAGTAAAATATACCAGATACAAAAAGAAAAATATTGTATTATTTTACATATATAGAATTTTTTAAAGTCAAATATACAAAAATAGAGAATAAAATAGTGGTTACCAGAGGCAGGGTAGGAGGAGGAAATGGGGAGATATACCCCAAGGGATACAAAGCAGCAAACACATAGGATGAACCAGTCTGGAGATCTAATGCCCAACATGACAACTATAATTAATAATAGTGCATTGTAGGCCAGGCATGATGGCTCATGGCTACAATTCCAGCACTTTGGAAAGCTGAGATGGACAGATCACTTAAGCCCAAGGAGTTCAAGAACAGCCTGAGCAACATGGCGAAACCCTTTCTCTACAAAAATTAGCCAAATGTGGTAGCCTGTGCCTATTGTCTCAGCTACTCACGAGGCTTAGGTGAGAGGATCGCTTGAGCCTGGGAGGTGGAGGTTGCAGTGACCCTAGATCGTACCACTGCACTCCAGCCTGAGTGAAAGAGTGAGATCTTGTCTCAAAAAAATAAATTAAAAAAATAATAATAGTATATTGTATTTAGGATTTTTGCTAAATGAGTAGATCATAGCTGCTCTTGCAATGAGGAGTGGGGAGTGGGAAGGGAAACAGGTAACTATGTGAGATGATGGAGATGTCAATTTATTTCACCAAAATAACCATCCTACTCATAGCATCATGTTGTATACCTTAAACATATACAATAAAATCTATTTTTAAAATTAAATTAATTCACCTGCTTCTTTTTACTTTTGTAATGTGGCTATTAAAAATATTTAGTTATATATTTTGATTGGACAACCCTGTTCTTTGCTATTTTGAGAGATTATATTACTTTTATTTCTTTGTGCTAAAAAGAAACTCAGGCTGTGCACAGTGGCTCACACCTGTAATCCCAGCACTTTGGGAGGCTGAGACGGGTGGATCACCTGAGGTCACGAGTTCAAGACCAGCCTGCCCAACATGGTAAAACCTCATCTCTACTAAAAATACAAAAAAAAAAAATTTTTTTTTTGAGACAGAGTCTCGCTCTGTCACCAGGCTGGAATGCAGTGGCGAAATCTTGGTTCACTGCAACTTCCGACTCTCTGGTTCAAGCGATTCTCCTGCCTCAGCCTCCTGAATAGCTGGGATTACAGGCATACACCACCATACCCAGCTAATTTTCTGTGTGTGTTTTTAGTAGAGATGGGGTTTCACCATGTTGGCCAAGATGGTCTCCATCTCCTGACCTCGTGATCCACCCACTTCGGCCTCCCAAAGTGCTGGGATTACAGGCATGAGCCACTACACCCGGCCTAAAAATACAAAAATTAAGCTAGGTGTGGTGGTGGGTGTCTATAATCCCAGCTACTTGGGAGGCTGAGAAAGGAGAATCACTTTAACCCAGGAGGCAGAGTTTGCAGTGAGCCAAAATCGTGCCATTGTACTCCAGCCTGGGCAACAAGAACAAGACTCCATCTAAAAAAAAAAAAAAACCTTCTCCAATCTGACAATGCCAGTACTTGACTTTCCTATCAATCATGCCTGACTTTAAAAGGACAGACACAAACTCTTCTAAGAAAAGCAAGATCATCACTGCTCCCTGCCCTTGCCCTTCTTCGTACTGTAAGATTTGAGCAGAGCCCCATTCTTAGAAATATATAGTTCCTCTGCTCTAACAGTCCCAGAGAATAAAGTGGTTCATTTCTGGGATACATTAAATACAAATGGAAATTTCTTCTCATCCCTGCTTCATTTCAGGTAAATGGTAGTCCCTTAGGTGTCCCACGTCTTTTGCTGTTGCACCCATAAGTGAAACTGATCATGGAGGCACCATCGCCCTGTTCCTTTCTTCTTTTACAGAGGAAATCGTAAATGTCAAGTTACATGCACTTGAAAGCCCCTGTCAGGAATGAAGTCACAGATAAAGCCTGGTGCTTTCCATCTCCAACAAATTAAGACCCAAAGCTCCCAATTTGGGGGTGTGGTTTTAAGAAACAAATGTGGCATATGTCATTCTTTTCCTTCTTTTCTCTATAGGATAATTCTGGTTCATCCTTTGATACCCAGTTAAGAATTTCTTTTCACAGGAAACCCTCCTACATGCCAACCACTGAGTCTCAAAGTCTTCTTCTCTACTTTGGTCATATACTATGACTCTTTCTTTCATATTCATCACCACTCTCTAAATTAAAGGTCTCCTACAGTCTCCTGAGGTGTGATTCCTTGACATTGCCTGACATTCTTAAGGTAAAGGCCAACAGGCAAGACATACTGGCTCTTGAGAGAATTCAACTAGTTAACTGGCCTGGGGATAGGCAGGGAGCTTTGCAGTGCTTTCTAAACCTCATCTACTCGTATGCCACCTTCATGTTTTTTGCCATGCCTGAGTTTCTCCAGAACTCTTATTAATATTTCTCTTTAAATCAATTCACATTTTTAAGTAAATGTATTTAAAGAAGAAACTTTATATCACTACTATGAATGGAAAACATTGTTCTCATATCAATTCAAAATACATAACAATCACAATAAAAACATCTGTCCAGGTACCACCTAAAATTCTCTCTTCCACCACCAGTGGTATATTCATTCATTACTTGGAGAAGCAATGGCCTAGGGTGTCAGTGGCAGACCTCATGGAAGTCTAAAGTGTGGACCAGAGCCTATGAAAACCTTCATGGCAAGCTGGTCTGTCTGGCTTAAGAGAAAGCAGATAGAACTTTCCAGGACAAAGGCTTTCACTTAACCATAGTACACAGATAGGCATCTCACTTGCCTGGAATCAGTGCCCAGGAGAGGTAGTGGGTGGGGAAGAGCAGGAACATAGTAAAGTGCAAGAAAAGAAAAATGGTCCCAAGAAATTCATTCCCCAGCCCACTCTACTCTCAGCTTTCAGCTCTTAGCAGTGGCATCTACATAAGTAGTGTACTGTGATTGTTGGCTTGGATAAAGATTTTCAACAGGGAAACAAAAAGTGGTGGCACACACCTGTAGTCCCAGATACTCGGCAGGCTGAGGTGGAAGGATCACCTGAGTCCAGGAGGCAGAGATTGCAGTGAGCTGTGATCACACCACTGCTCTCTAGCTTGGGCGACACAGCAAGATCCTGTCTCAAAAAAAGAAAAAAAAACCCTCTAGGTCCATGTAGTGATTTTAAATCTAAACTGCATTGTATTTTTATTTACATGATCTTATTTCAACTAACTCTCAAATAGAAATAAAACAGTCAAAGGAACACTTGTTTTAAAAATAAATCTAAACTAAAATAAACAGATTTTGCCAATATATCCATAGGGATTTAGGCAGTCAGGGTAGTAAATAGAGCTCCTAGTAGCTAAATGGGTCAACAACAAGCAGTTTCTTCATACCAAATAAAATGAACGGTGCTGCAAAACAGGTTATTTTGGAGGCAGATTTCCACGAACTGTTAATCACTCTCAGTTAACAGAAAATTACACCCATATATTCTTAGAAATCTCTCTGTCTCACCTCACTCATAGTGCTAGGGTGGTAATGTTCCTCTTTGAGGTGGTGCATATTAAATACACATCACTTGGTGTGAAAATGCTAGGGGATTTTTTGCTAATTTTGCATACTTCCCAGCCTAGATGGACAGTGCTTTTAGAAATATTTTGCAGAGGTCAGTTATGGTTGGACACATACTAAGATAATCTTTTTGAATCATGAAAATATTGCTCTAAACAGTAACAGTTCTTTATAGAGAAGGAATTATTTTCTTGGGAGAAAAAATATTGACAATAGCCATCTATTTTCAAGAGTATACCTATTTCTTTTTACTCTTTAGCCTTAAACATTAGACAAATACTGGTTTCCTGGGTCCCTTTATAAAAGTATGAAGGCAGTATTCATCTCACAGAAATTAATAAGAGAAAATAATATTTTAATATGTGACAGGGGCTGATATGGATACAAAACAATTTTTACTGTGCAAAAGAGGAATGGTCTGTAATATTAACTTTCAATGTCAACTGTGCCATAATAGCATGAACTTTCACACTCATGTTTTCTACTCTCATAAATGCTTTCATGTTTATCTCCTTTCAATTGCTACAAAATAAGAAAGGAATATTATTCCAGATTTAACCATGAAGAAATAGAAGTCTGGAAAGCTTAAGTATTTCCCCCAAAGACACAAAGTTAAGATAGTAATCAACCGGGGTCAAATTCTACCACTTATTCTTCCAGTCAACTGAAATTCTAAATCGGTGGCTCATTTTCACACTGTACATCAACTTACAAGTTAGGCTGTCTTGTGCTCCTGGCATTTTGCTTCTTTGGAATCTAATATGTCACTAAAACACGGTCCAAGGAAAGCCTGACTGAGACTGTATTATCTAATAACATTTATTCCGTCTATGCTATAAATAACCACCATGTTTTGCAATCCTTGGAGGGAGATATCACTATTACACTCTGACTGATAACAAAACTAACTAAGGTTTAGATAGCTTAAGTTATGTGTGCAGGCTCACACAGGCAAAAAATTAGAGATGAAATAGAACCTGGCTCTAGTGAACTGCATAACTAGTGTCTCTGCTCCTCCCCTCGACTCTTCAAGTGAGATTGAAGAGCTCCAGTGTCATTTTCCAGCAATGGAATTACTCAAATGTAGACAGGCTAAGAAATAGGCCAGATCTTTTCTTTATATAAACTAGAAACTTACTTTGGTGAATCAAATTAATTGCTTCATTATAAAAAGATTATCTAAAAGAAACTATCAAGCAATTAAGTGCTTATAATAATGTCATTTACAGAAAATTGTTAGCAAATTTTTATTACCCTCAGAGGCAAGTACTCTAAAATAAGTCCAAGTCACCCACTGTGATGGTACAGATCTTCTCAAGACCTATAATCCAAACCAATATTTAGGCATGAATGTGTTTTTGTAGGCATATTTAGTTCTTAATCTACCTGCAGTGCTCAGGACTTTCTTCTGTCCCTCCCTCTGACTGCTGAACAATTATGGTATTGCCTCTCAGACTGATGCAAAGTAACAGTCTAATGCTCTTTCTAATTCTGCTCTTATTTGAAGATCCCACATGTCCTAGATTAAAAAGCATTGTGTAATGCTTTGGAACTACAAACAATATCAAACTGCATTGTGTAATACAAAAGTAAGTAAGTAATAATACTGACTAGAAATAATTATTCACTTTTACATCACCTAGCTCATAATTGGTGTTCAGTAAATATTTGTGAAGTTGAACTCATAAATATAAAAATAATTCGAAAGGAAGATTTCCTTAGGATACATAGCAGTATGTAAAATCCACAATGGATATTTGAAATTTTAGTGTACTTCTATTTAGAATCATAGAAGTTGAAGAAGATTTAAAGATACTCATAAGCAATTAATGGAGTCCCAGAAAGAAATGCCCAAGGTCACAAAGATAGTGACAAAAGTGAGCTATAAACATAGAATGCCAGACTATTGATTAAATGCTGTCGCTTAGAAATGTCACCTTTAAACTCAATTGCACTCTCAAATATGTGGTTACTGCAAAATAGATTTCTAGGTACTTGTATACTTAGGCCCTCACATTCAAACTGACTTTTATAACTGAAGAGTATAGAAATAGACATTTCAGATGTGGCTTAATCCAGTCGTTTGAATTATATCACCAGAAGCTAATCTTCCCTCATCTGACTGCTGTGTCCCTCTACCTTGCTTTCGGGGCCCATGTGTCACAAGATAACTGCCAGCTACTCTAGGCCTACATCTTCCCAAATTTAAATCCTTTGGGTCAGGCAAAATCAACAACTATGCCAAACAAAATGCCTCTTAGGTCACTTACATTTGCACTGATTAATTATATGAGCTTCTAGTAATCTCTATCTTAGTTTATAAAATACACGAACTGTTTTGAGGAATCTTAGCAGCTCTCTGTGCACCAGAGGCAGGCGTTTGTTACACTAGTGCCATGGCTGGGTCCAATAACTAGCATTTCACCATGAGCCGACACTTTAGCTCTGCCTGATGGTAGTTTCCTTCATGTACAGTGTTGTCATATATAATTTGGCCTTTGTACACACTCCTTCCTTTGCCCAGGATACCCTATCCTTCTATCCTTCCTTGCCTGTCTGTAAAATCCTTTCTCATTTGCCCAAACATCACTTTCCCTGGGATATCTTCCCTGATTATTGCCCTTTCCTGAAGTGATATTGACCACTCAATTGTACTTAGATCTTCCTACCTATCATGACTAGACCGTGTATCATATTATATTCATTTGTTTACATGTCTTCTCCAAGGACTACTGACATTTGGAGGGAAAGAACTATGCCTAATCTACCTGTGTTTTCCCAGGACTAAATACAGTGTCTGAAACAGCAGTCATTCAATAAACTTGACTGAATCAATTAATCGATTAACTCTAATTACTCCAAACTGGAACATTACTGACTCTTGTTCTGTCACCTAAAACACAATTTAAAATAATGCATCTTTTTCTCAACTCCACTCCAACCACCTGGCAATAATGAATGGTTTTATAGTCATATTTTCATGAAGTTGAGCTGATCTTGCTTCCTAACTGTTGTTAGAATAGTGTTCATTTGGTTTTCATAAAATGAGTGAGAGTTACCACCATTAAATCAGAGGCACCTGAGCAGTAGATAATGCACTTTCCCAAAGAATAGAGAGAACTGCATGAACCCTAGAGGCAGAGGTTGCAGTGAGCCGAGATTGTGCACTGCATTCCAGTCTGGGCAGCAGAGTGAGACTCGGTCTCAAAAAAAAAAAAAGAATAGAACAGTGGTTACCAAAGACTGGGGAAGGAAGACATAAGAGGGGAAGATGGAGAGAGGTTGGCTAATGGGTACAAAGTTACAATTAAAAAGGAGGAATAAATTCCAGCATTCTATTGCATCGTACGGTGACTATGATCAACAGTAAGGTATTGATATTACAAAATAGCTAGAAGGGAGGCTTTTGAATGTTCTCATCACAAAGGAATAATAAATGCATGAAGTGATGGATGCACTAAATATCTTAATTGGATTATTATACAACACAAAAATGCATCAAAACATCAAATTGTATCCCATAAATATGTAGAACTATAATGTCTATTAAATAAACAAATAAAAAGCAAAAAAGAAAGAATGTGTTTCTCAATACTTATACAATCATGTATCTCTCAGTGAGTCATTTTCCTATGAGTTCTTTCATGGGACTACTGAAACACTTTTAATAGAGTTTGTTGAGTGCACAATTTTGTCACTAATCTATATTCCTCAGCTATGGTGGTTAATCTGAGAAAAAAAATTCTATGTACTTTGGGAATTTTTTTAGCTAATCCTAATATTTCTGCTAGTCCTCCATGGGTTTTCCAGAGGTTATTATGCCAGAGGAGTGCTGGGCACAAAACTTCACTTAGGGAGCTGCAAGACATGGCCCCAGGAATGAAATTATCACTCTGTAAGCCCCATCTGTTTCCCACTCATTATTTTCACACAGGAAAAGTAATAGTTAAAAGAGACATCTGAAAAACCCTAGAAAAGGGAAAGAAAGTTAACATGCAATGACAAGGGACTAACCATTGCCCTTATCTTGGTTATAAGAGTGCATAAATGAGCTTCACGTGGCATCTATAGCTGCCAGCAAGAAGAGTGCCCAAAGCATAGGTCCCTGGGGTAATTCCCATGATTTGCTGTAGTCTAGGGACCCTGATTGCCTGTACTGCTGGCTTGGATGTGGCTACTACTTGTCAAAGCCCATTGAATAGGTTGACCATCAGCTTACTATCAATCCTGCTTAAGACCAAGGAAATAAATGGAAGATACTATTCAAGCTGGATTATGTTTCATTGGTTTCATTCCCTGTTCATAACTTGGGAAAAATAAACAAATAGATTCAGAGAGCATGTATCCATGTTTATTAAAGGAGCTCATTTAGTAATGCAATGCTGTTCTTATCATCATTGCAAAGCCACTTAAAGACCACACACTATGCCATTGGAAAAGAGTTCAATAGAGCCCTCTTACAAGTAACACCCTTACACTTCTGCTATGGAAACTACACCTTTTAGATTCCTCCCATAAACCAAGCTCTTTCTCAAACCCAGGCTTGGTACATAGTGTCTCATCTGCCTAGGACACTCTTCTCCCACTGACCCACTGATCCTTCAATTTCTCCTAGTCACATCTTATTTTTCCTTCAGTTTGCAATTCCCCAGTGATATTTCCCAGTATCTCCCTTGCATCCTGAGCTTTGCTTTCCCTAACACTTATCACACTGGATGTTATATGTTCCATGTTTGCCTTCCCAGACTGATTGTAAAGTCCATGAAGTCCAAGACCCTTTCTGTCTTGTTCAGTGTTGTGAACAAAGATGTGGGAATGTGGAGTTGTCTGATTAAACTTGGAGAGAATGAAAAGAAAGCTTTCTTCATGTTTATACAAATAGGGCAAAAGGGAGATCTCTGAGGAAGAGAAAAAAATGAGGGCAAAACTAAGATTTAAGTGTAGAGTAAGCCCCTCTTATGTGTCAGACATCGAACTATGAAGCTTGGCGGGGTACACAGACCTACAAGTCATGGTTCATGCTTAATAAATTATTTTTGTTATCTTGAGTCAGAAAACAAAAGATTGATGAAACAGAATATTTGGATTCCTGAAATAGGGAGAAGGGAATGAGAGAAAGACAATATTAAGAGAAAAGGCAGATTTGGAACACTCTTCCAATTTCATTGATTGCTTTGCTTTCCTCACCTGAACCCTAATGTATGGTCTGCCTTCAAATTTGTGTTTTGTTGAAATGAAACATAAAGGCCTACTTCTTAAGATTTATTAAAACACTTTGGGCCCTTTGCTTCTACATTGCTGCTTTCAAAAAAAAGACTTTAATCAACAAGCATTTATAAAACCCCTGCTCTGTGGCCAGCACTGTGCTACCCACTGTAAGCTGTATACTTTGAAAGAGATGCTTTATTTTGCCTTCATATTTCAACTCTCCACATCCTTCCTAGACATGTAGCTATGTACGTGTGCGTGCGTGTGTGTGTGTCTGTTTTTATTTTCCTTTAAATCAGCACTCTGTAATCACAATAACACATTGTGGTGCTAAATTAGGTGAGGAAGCTGAAATAGTTTCTCACATGACTCAACCCTGCTCTTGTTCTATGAAGCTTCATTTATTTGACATCCTATCCTCATTCTGACCACACAGCCTTGGCAGCACTAAGTACTAAAGATAACAGTGATTAAATACAGTCTTCTGAATAAAATATACAACATTCTGATCTGTTCTCTCATAAGAAAAATCATGGTCTCCATCTCAATATTAGAGATTGTACAGTTTTAAAAAGAGCATTCATATTTTAAGTTTAGCATAGGGTTACCATCGGGTTTTAGAAATTCTCAGAAGCTAGGAAAGCAGCATTACTAAGGCAGAAAAGGTAATTTGAAGAAGAGTTTTTGGCTGAGTGCAGTGGCTCATGTCTGTAATCCCAGTACTTTGGAAGACCAAGGCAGGTGGATCTCTGGAGGCCAGGAATTTGAGATCAGCCAGGGCAACATAATGAGACCCTCTATCTATAAACAAATTTAAAAACTAACCATGCATGGTGGTACACCTTTAGTTCCAGCTGCTTAGGTTTGAGCCTGGGAGTTCAAGGCCACAGTGAACTATAATCATGCAAATACATTCCAGCCTGAGCAACAGAGTGAGACCTGTCTCAAAAAGCAGACTTTCCTCACTCTAGACATGTAGAAGGAACTTGCAGGTGACTCAAATGGATAGAATCAGAGAGAGGGAGACAATTCAATATGAGCTATTAGAGAAAGAAGGCACTAAGGTTAATCAGCCTTCCTGGGGAACATGAAGGCTTAAACAAAATCAATGATAATTCAAAGAACTTCTGTGTCCAGGGAGTGCTCCTGAGGCAGAGTTTCTACCTGAAGCCAAAAGGTCGAATGTATGCTCAGAACAAAAAGTTAAAGGTACAAACAGATGCTGAATAGAAAAAGAATACATCACAGTATATTGTAAACCAAGTGAGTAAAGAAAACATTTAGCACAGATTTTTTTCTTCCAAGACTGACTCACATTTTCTAAAAATACTGTGTTCACCTCTTAATAGCTGACCAGGAATATTGTACTACACTGAATAATTGAGATAGGTGTAGCCCATTACACCAAGGGATGTAGTTTCTGCAGAAAAGCAATCTCCATGTTGCAGGCCTTGAAAGGAAAAAAAATCACTGTCAGTAGAAAAGTGCTGATAGAACAAAGCTACTAAACTTGCTTGGGAGCTAGCTTAACAAAAAGTTTGTTCAATCACAGAAGTTTCCTTTCCTCTTCCAAGAAAATGTAACATCTCAAGTACATCTCAGTTACATTTCAAAGTGAAGTAGGGGGTATTAATACATCTTGGTTAGAATCATATCTGCCTCTCTGTGGAAGTCTGGAAGACTCTGGACAATGTAAAACTGCAATTCTAAAAGTCTAGTGGTTACTTTCTTGTCAAATCATCAAGGGGGACATGGAAAACTAGACCAGGCTGGCATTCTTTGCTTAGGGCATGACAGTCCACTCCATTTCACAAATGAGCCAGGAGCTAAAGATGTCCTTAAGACTGAAAAGAGGAACCTGGTGGGTGGCCTAGATGGGAGTCTGGGCTTTGTAAATAGAAAAGCACAGAGATGGAACTTCTGGACGGGAGAAGCTGCTGAGGGAGGTACTCAAACTCCAGGGAAGGATGCCAGTCCACATCAAAACTACATAATCACTAGAGAGAATCAGCCCAGGTGCCAGTTTTCCACTATAAATAATCTTGGCTTTGTTAAGGGGCAGCCCTAATTATCTTAGGGAATGTGTTACAGATACAGTGAAGAGCACAAAGAGAAACACATCAAAGGTGCAGGTAACAATAAAACCTAGCATATCTATAGTAATATAGGGTTGTTTAAGTGCCTTCCCACAAACAATTGCATTGAATCCTCACAACTCCAAGGATGGAAGAAATGCACTTGTTTTATTAACATTTTTGTCGTGCCCACCTTTTAGGTTTGTCGTTAGGCTAGAAATGAGATGTTAAATGAAAACCATTGTGCATTTGGCCACTCAGCTCATCACAAGACCACCCCAGGAAGAATAGACCAGATGCCTCCACCGTGCACACAGGAGGAAGTCCAAGTTCAGATCCTCAAGACCCCAGGCTCCACACAGTGAACCCACCCACACAAGACTGGGCCAAATCCCACCTCAGACCCTCAGACACTCAGACATCTCTGTCTCTAACTGACTCACTCCATCTTTGGAATATTTGTGGTCAATTAATTCCAATTAAGGTTTCCACTCCTATAATCCTCATATGCTGAAAGAAAGTAAGTTAACCTCCTCTCATTCTTAACCCTTTATTGTCCTTTCTCCTTGGCTTCTCCTCTTTTCACACCACTAGGCCTTCTGAAATCTTCTTCATTTATATGAAAGACCCCATCCCCAATAAGCTCTACATTTTCTCCCCCCACTGTGCTGTGTATTTCATCTGCCATAGAGCTAAGAGTGGGAATGACAATTTATTGGCTCCTTAATGTCACTTTGGAACCACCACATTTCCACCTTGGTACTCGTGCCATCTGACTATACCAGCATGCATACTTCTATGTTTGTGTCATTAGAAATACCTCCTGATCACACTCTTCAAGACACGATAGAACTCTTCTCCCCTCAACTCCAACTTGTGTCATGCTAGAAAACCCCAGGGTCTTAGTGGGCAATCTACCCAACACCCTCAGTCTATTCCTTGACCTTAAATACTCAATAACAAATCTCCTTCTACTCAACTTACACTCCCTACCATTTCCAGGGATACATCCTGTACCTCCAGAGTCATCTCCAAGGTGGCCACAGGCAACATCACCAGCAGTTTTGTGGCAAAATAAAAAAGCCTCCATGACATATGGGAACAATAAATAAATTTTTTAAAAATCCTGAGCTTCACCATCACCAAAAATAGCTCCACACCCAATATCATAACTGCAAATAATATACTCTCTGCCCCAGCTGCCTGTCCTCCAGTGCTTACAAAACTCTCACTTGCACACGTCTGCTCTCCAAATTCTTTGAGTCCTCCAGCTCCTGGGTCTTCATTTCTTCATAGGCCACTAGCCTTTTCCAAAACAGACTACAAGTAGTTGCCATCTGAACTGGTCACTCATCAGCAACCTCAAATCCCTTCATGGCTCTCTCTCTATTGCACACACCTGGCAAACTCCTAACACAGGATCAATGCTATCTTGGTACCTACAAGGCCAAATACTCCTAAATACATTTTTACAATAATTTGGATTATTGTCACAACAAACATATGGTCTCTGATCTTAGGACTTCAATTAATCTCTTCAATTTTTTTACTTGATCAATTCTACCTCCTACTCTTCTAGGTATTTTAAACCTATATATCTCTATTAAGGAACCCCATCAACACCTGCTTTCTTTACTTTAAGCAGACAACATAATTTTCTTCTTCATTAAAAAAATTGGTGTTCCAAGAGGTAAGAGTAAAGTCAGGGGAATGTGCTGTCACAAAACTAAACTTTTTGTGAAGAATCCTCCATCCCCTCTAAGAGGACACTAACTAGCAAAGTTCTCAGAGATCACTTTAGGCTTTCTTCTCTCCTCATCTTTAGAGGTATGCCTCATCTGCTCCTATAGCTTCAGTTATCCTCTTGATGTAAAGGCCTTTGGAATCTCTATTATTAATTCAGACCTCTCTCCTAAGCACCATTAAAACTTCAACTGAACATTTCCAATTATACATCCAGTAAAGTGCCTTGAAACTATATGTCCAAAATTCGTATGTAAATCTCTCTGTATATATGTGTGTGTGTCTTACACACATCACTTTTCTTATCTCCTCAGTAAAAGGCATCACCACCCACTTGCTTGAGACAGAAACCAAGGTAGTCATCCTTGCCCCCTCCCTCTGCCTCACCCAATTCATCAACAATATCTACTAATATTACCTCCAAACCTTCTCTCAAGCCCAAATTTTAACCCTGTTCAAATAAGGAAACTAAAGCTGAGAAAGGTTTTAAAAAAATCTGCACAATGTTTCCCAACTGGAAGGTGGTGAAACTAACCCAAACTCCACTCAGCCTCCAACACCCATGCATGAGATGAGAGAATATCACATCACTTAGGGGAGATATTAGAGCCAACGATTTATCCAGGAAACACAGATGAGACCACCCCAGAATCCCAGGAAAGGATGCTTGAAACCATGTAAGGAAATGTCTTCCTCACCTGGCCTCAGTAAGGGCTGCCAAGTCACAAGTGACACAGCCCACAGCCCTGGTTCTAAAAGAAAAGAGAACGTTGTTTTCAGCAGAGCTAGACTGAAACACAACACCGAACTAAATTTACCTCAGATAGAACACAAACCATACCTCCATATCAAGCTGTGCCCAGAAATGAGGTATTATCACCAGGGACTTGTACACTGTAAAGATTTCCTTTTCAAGAATGTAACATCTTCAATTGTATACCTGAAGACCCTGTTGAAAACTATTAACTTTTTGTAAGCTAAACAAAAAGAAATTCATTCATCATGCTAATATTAGCATGTTACATTTTTATAGTCCAGAGGTTACGGAGGCTTCAGTTGAACTACCTCTAGAACTGATAGTCAGCAGAGATACAGAAACATCACAATCCTCTGCAAATACTGGCCAGTTCCACCTGTGTCTTCCCTTCACAGACCCATTTCACTCATAACATCAGTGACATTTGTCCAGAGACTAAAAAGTTGTTCCAAAATTTGTTCTCTTGTGAAGAGTTTGTCTTCTTTTAATTTATGAGTTCTTTGTAGGACTTTTATTTAAACTATAAATGTGTCATATCTGATAATAATATGAGGGTAATAATCATAGCCAGTATTTTTTAGTACTTAGTATCAGCCACAGCCCTAAATATTTTACATACATATATATATATATATATCTATATGTATACATAGATATATATAAAAGTACAAATTTAATCTTCACAATTAAAGTAAAATCAGGTACTATTATTCTCCCCCCTTTTATAAAGAAGAAAACTTAGGCATATAGAGAAGAAATACCTTAACCATTACCACACATTTGTAAGCGTTGGGACAGATAAACACAGCTAATTTTCAAATATATTAAGAATAATATTGATTATTAATTCCTGTTTCCAAGTAGATTACTATATTAAACACAGGACTACTACCTATCTAATGATATTTAGTTGCTATTAATGGATGAATTTTGTATGTAACAGACTTGATTGTGATTACGCATTTTAAATATCATTCAGACACATATTTGATCCCTGCTTGTAGCTCATAGGCTTGATTATATGCTTTTTAAAGATCTTTATATTTTTCTTCATGATGCTCAACCCTCACTTTCTTATAAACACACAACTGGTTTTCAAATTTAAAAGTATAAATGGGAGAAAATTGAGTTTATTTGCTTATTGTTCTCCCTTTTGGCTAGTAAAGGAAAAGATGTCATCAGATTCCTGGATTGTTGTTCTCAGAGTTCCAGAAATGGGAGGCCTGGGGAAGGAGTTCCAGACTGAGAGCTTCCAGCTGTGACGGCCATGGGTGCTGTTTGCCAAATATTTCACTTCTACCCCAGTGTTGGCTTGGTGGGGCCATCTAGCTGGTTCTGGCCAATCAGTTGCAAGAAAAAGAAATGTGCTTCACTTCTAGACTAGACATTAATTACCAATACAAGATCCTCAAGTTTGTTTTAAAAAAAAAACCCAAAACTTATGATATAGCGATATGATATGGCTGTGTCCCCACCAAATCTCAACTTTAATTGTATCTCCCAGAATTTCCACATGTTGTGGGAGGGACCCAGGGGGAGGTAACTGAATCATGAGGGCCAGTCTTTCCCATGCTTTTCTCGTGATAGTGAATTAAGTCTCATGAAATCTGATGGGCTTATCAAGGGTTTCCACTTTTGCTTCCTCCTCATTTTTATATTGCCACCACCACGTTAAGATGTGCCTTTCACTAACTGGGCATGGTGGCTTATGCCTGTAATCCCAGTACTTTGGGAGGCCAAGGCAGGTGGATCACAAGGTCAAGAGATCAAGACCATCTTGGCCAATATGGTAAAATCGCATCTCTACTAAAAATACAAAAATTACCCAGGCAATGGTGGCACATGCCTGTAGTTCCAGCTACTCAGGAGGCTGAGGCAGGAGAATCACTTGAACCGGGGAGGCGGAGGTTGCAGTGAGCCCACACAGCGTCACGATACTCCAGCCTGACAACAGAGCGAGACTATGTCTCAAAAAAAAAAGTGCATTTCACCTTCCACCATGATTCTGAGGCCTCTCTCACCATGTGGAACTATAAGTCCAATTAAACCTTTTTTTGTTCCCAGTTTCCGGTATGTCTTTATCAGCAGGTGTGAAAACCAATTAATACAGTAAATTAGTACTAGTAGAGTGGGGCACTGCTGAAAACATACATGAAAATGTGGAAGCAACTTTGGAACTGGGTAACAGGCAGAGATTAGAACAGTTTGAAGGGCTCAGAAGAAGACTGGAAAATGTGGGAAAACATAGAATTTTCTACAGATTTGTTGAATAGCTTTGCCCAAAATGCCAATAGTGGTATGGACAATAAAATCCAGGCTGAGGTGGTCTCAGATGGAGATGAGGAACTTGTTGGGAACTGGAGCAAAGGTAACTCTTGTTATGTTTTAGCAAAGAGACTGGTGGCATTTTGCCCCTGCCCTAGAGATTTATGGAACTTTGAACTTGAGAGAGATGATTTAGGGTATCTGGCAGAAGAAATTTCTAAGCAGCAAAGCATTTAAGAGGTGACTTGGGTACTGCGAAAGGCATTCAGCTTCGAAAGGGAAAGAGAGTTCAGAAAATTTGCAACCTGACTGCGATAGAAGAGAAAAACCCATTTTCTGGGGAGAAATTCAAGCCAGCTGCAGAAATTTGCATAAGTAGCATGGAACCTAATGTTAATCCCCAAGACTATGGGGAAAATGTCTCCAGACCATGTCAGAGACCTTCATGGCAGCCCCTGCCATCACAGGCTTGGAGGCCCAGAAGGAAAAAGTGGTCTCATGGACTGGACCCAGGGTCCATGTGCTGTGCGCAGCCTAGGGACTTAGTGCCCTGTGTACCAGCTGCTCCAGCTGTGGCTGAAAGGAGCCAATGTACATCTCTGGCTGTGGCTTCAGAGGATGGAAGCCCCAAGCCTTGGCAGCTTCCACATGGTGTTGACACTGTGAGTGCTCAGAAGTCAAGACCTGAGGTTTGGTAACCTCCACCTAGATTTCACAAGATGTATGAAAATTACTGGATGCCCAGGCAAAAGTTTGCTGCAGTGGTGGGGCCCTCATGGAGAACCTCTGCTAGGGCAGTGCAGAAGGGAAATGCGGGGTTGGAGACCCCACAAACAGTCCCTAGGCACTGCCTCGTTGAGCTGTAAGAAGAGGACCACTGTCTTCCAGACCCCAGAATGATAGATCCACCAACAGCTTGCACTGTTCATCTGGAAAAGCCACAGACACTCAACACAAGCCTGTGAAAGCAGCTGGGAGGAAGGAAGGCTGTGTCCTGTAAAACTACATGGGTGGAGCTGCCCAAGACCATGGGAACCCAACTGTTGCATCAGTGTAACCTGGATATGAGACCTGGAGTCAAAGGAGATCATTTTGGAGCTTTAAAGTTTGACTGCCCCACTGATTTCAGACTTACATGGGCCCTATAACCCCTTTGTTTTGGCCTATTTCTCCCATTTGGAATGGCTGTATTTACCCAATACCTGCACTCCCCACTGTATCTAGAAAGTAAGTAGCTTGCTTTTGATTTTACAGGCTCACAGGCAGAAGGGACTTGCCTTGTGTCGGATGAAACTTTGGACTGTGAACTTATGGATTAATGCTAAAACGAGTTAATACTTTGGGGGACTATTGGGAAGGAATGGCTAGTTATTAATTGTGAGGACATGCGATTTGGAGGGGCCAGGGACAAAATGATATGGTTTGGCTATGTTCCCACCAAATCTCAACTTGAATTGTATCTCCCAGAATTCCCATATATTGTGGGAGGGACCTGGGGGAGGTAATTGAATCATGGGGGCCATTCTTTCCCATGCTATTCTCGTGATAGTGAAGTCTCACGAGATGTGATGGGTTTATCAGGGGTTTCCACTTTTGCTTCTTCCTCATTTTTCTCTTGCTCCCACCATGTAAGAAGTGCCTTTTACCTTCCATCGTGATTCTGAGGCCTCCTCAGCCACGTGGAACTGTAAGTCTAATTAAACCTTTGTTTGTTCCCAGTTTCAGATCTTTTACAGCAGCATGAAACAGATTAATACACATAGTGACCAAAAAGTGGCAGTTCCATCAGTCCAAGTTCACTTCAGTGACTTCAGTGAGCAGATCCCCTGCAGATCATTGATGGATATTTATCACAAGTAAGAATAATTCTGTGTATTTTAAGCCAATGAGATTTTGAGGTTGTTTGTTACCATAGCATAATCGGGTTTATCCTGACTGATTCAACCTCTTTCTGTTTACATTTGGGCTTATATGATAGCCTCCTTGTCAAACCTAGAAGGAAGCAAAGATTCAAATGGCCACAGAGTAGTGTTCTTCTGGAAAATGTTTCTAATAATTCCATTTGTTCTTTGTTAGGTCCATGTCTTTCCCTGGTATCTCTCTTCATGCTTTGGATATCAGTGAAGGTGTTCATTGAAGAGACTGAGAAGAAATGAATGTAAGAAAAATAAATAAATGGAAACTTGTCAGTACCCTCTAAAATGAACTTATTGTGAAAATTACATAAGAATTGGCCATGAAGCAAGTGAGAGGCAATCTATTTTCAATACTATATCACTAGTTTTATTTTTGTTTTCGTTTTGAGACAGGGTCTCACTCTAACACCCAGGCTGGAGTGCAGTGGCGCTATCTCAGCTCACTGCAACCTCCACCTCCCAGGCTCAAGCAATCCCCTACCTCTGCCTCCCAAGTGGCTGAGACTACAGGTGCCCACCACAACACCCAGCTAATTTTTGTGGTTTTTGTAGTAGAGATGGAGTTTACACCATGTTGTCCAGGCTAGTCTCAAATTCCTGAGTTCAAGCAATCTGCCTGCATTGGCCTCCCAAAGTGCTGGGATTACAGGTGTGAGCCACCGCACCTGGCCAATATTATATCACTTTCTACAACTATATTTTTATGTCTTCCCTAGCATGGCCAGCAGAAATATCCTTTTGACTAGATCCTGCAATGCAGCATCTATCTTAATTCACTGGCTCAGAATATTTAATGAATTTTTATTAAAAATATAAGCTTTGGAAGATCACAATCATAACTGTTATGTTCACTGTATAATAGATATACAGGAACATGTACTTGTGTATCTAATCCATAGCACCTGAGTCTGTAAGGCAAGAGAATGTGAAGGCTCTTTTGAAAGACAGAAGAAAATTCTAATGTACCTAAAGAATACATGGCTCTACTCAAGAACTTACGAGTTAACTTCTGGAAAGAAAATTAAGAGACAATCTCTGTGAAATTAATATTTTAAGTATAATATTTATTTTTATCAAAGTAAGTCACATACACTCAGAGGCAAATATTACTATCTTATAACAAAAACCGCAGTTACCTATTTGGGGTCTGGTAGAGGTAAACTCAAAATAATATGTTATTATACGGCAAGAGTAAGAAAATGACTAAATCTAGATTAACCCCTAGTTTTAAGGACTAAGCCACTAGGTGGATGGCAAGTTCATTAATTAAGATGGGGAAAGACTGGTAAGAACAGGATTTCCAGCATAGAGGAAAAGCAAAGAATCAAGGATTCTAAATTATACATAGAGATTTAGACATAAAAAGTGAAGCTGTTGAGTAGATAGTTTTATATACAATCTGTAGTTCAGGACATGGGTCATGGTCAAGATTACTGGTTTGGAGGTCACCTGGATGTAGATTATATTTAAAGATATTTAAATGATGGCAACTTAAGAAGAAGAGAGCATACAAAAACTGAAGCTGACATCATTCAACATGTAGCATTCAGGCCAATGAAGAGAGCCAGAAAAGAAGACTGAGAAACTGTGGCCAGGAAGATTGGCAGAAAGCCAGGAGAGGTGGTGACTCTGGAGTAAGCAAGGGTCCAAGAAGGAGACAACAGTCAACTGTGTCCATGCAGCTCACTTCTCACTGTATAAACCTAGCCATCCTTTATTTCCCTGCCACTATTCTATGTGGTAATTTTCACAGTTCCCCTCCAATTTCTCACCTTTGTGCTTTTGCTCCTATTATTCTTCTGCATTGGAATACCTCCTCACCTGTCAAAATTCTATCTATCCTTCAAGACCCATCAAGATACCATCAACTTTGTAATACATTTCCTAACTCCACTAATAAAATATACTTTCTTCCTCCATACTATTGGATAGCCCACTGCATGCCAAATTTTATTCTGTTTTGTACTATGATTGTTTGTATTCTTTATTCATCCTCCCTGTATCCCAAATGGACTATAATATAGGTCCCCCAACCCCTCATAATGTAGCAGGGTGTCTGGTATATAGTAGGTCCTCAATAATCATTTTCACTGAATCAAATACAAAAATATAGAACACAAGCCAGGAAAAGTATTTTCAAAGGACAACCTCTTTTGTCACTTTGGATTTCTGTCTGCCAGCACATGGATCACCTGCACCCAGGCCCAAGAATTACTGACACATATTCCTGGTCCACTATAGAAAAATAGTGAAAGAGATTAATCACAGAAAACAAAGGTTTTTTAAAGTTATCTTTCTAAAAAAGACTGTGGGGAAAAAAAAAATCTACAGGAGAATGCTGGCAAAACTACTTATCCTGCCTTGGCTGAATATGTCCTGAGCTAATGGCTATTTTAAAAACCATTTAAACTAATCTTTCCCCAGATCTTCATTATGAAAATAGCAAGTTGCAAAAGCCCAAAGGATAAAACAACTTTTGTGATCCCTGAACCTAAAACTAAGCTACAAAGACTGTCCTAATCCAAGCCTTGGGTTAGAAGTCAGACAGCAGAATATTAAAAATTGCTAAGAGAGTAGATCATAAATGTTCTCACCACAGAACTATGACATGCATATGAGGTGACAGATACCTTAGTTTGATTTAACCATTTTACAATGTATACATATATCAAAACATTCCACTGTACACAAAATATATATATATAATTTTTATTTGTTAACTATACCTTAATAAAAAATAAATAAATTTTAAAAACATAAAGTGGCAGAGGCATCTGATAAATAATAAATATGAGTTTAATCATTTAAAAAGTCAGGCAGGCCACACAAGGTGGCTCATGCCTGTAATCCCAGCACTGTGGGAGGCTGAGGCGGGCAGATCACTTGAGGTGAGGAGTTCGAGACCAGCGTGACCAACGTGGTGAAACCCGCTCTCTACTAAAAATACAAAAATTAGCCAGGCATGGTGGCAGGCACCGGTAATCCCAGCTCCTTGGAAGGTTGAGGCAGGAGAATCACTTGAACCCGAGAGGCGGAGGTTGCAGTGAGCTGAGACAGAGTGAGACTCTGCTTCAAGAAAAAAACAGCAACAACAACAAATAAAATAAAATTAAAATTAAAATTAAATGTCAGGTAGTAGAGCAAAA
This sequence comes from Cacajao melanocephalus, assembly GCA_963573385.1. Taxonomy (NCBI): domain Eukaryota; kingdom Metazoa; phylum Chordata; class Mammalia; order Primates; family Pitheciidae; genus Cacajao; species Cacajao melanocephalus. Next base: position 75,228 of record CAUYLG010070989.1, read on the forward strand.
AGAACACAGGTTTTCACATAGGAAAGATGTGGATTTGATTTTCAGTCCTATCATTTGATATTTTTATAATCCTATGTGACACATACTTGCATTCTTTTACACTGGAAAGACAGAGAGTGATAGAAGTCCTCTGGAAGGTAGCTCTGGCTACGAGCTGGAGGAAAAGGGAAGGAGAGAGAAAAACAAGTTATCAATGGTACACATAATCAGGGCCAGAACTTTATGAACCGCATAGAATTTCCACAGACCTAACGATCAATGAGAATTATTTGCCAAGCTGCTGGGTGAAACATGCTGAAAAACAGCCGAGGCCTATGGCAAACATGTTCAGCTTTATGATTTTCTTCAGCCCCTCTTCTGTCTTGTACTATGTTGCCCCCAACTGTCTTCTAAAACTATTCACTCTTTCATGGTCAATAGAAACTTAGAAACCTAGATTCTCAAACTTTTGCTAAAAAGTCCAGGTCCTTTTAGACACTTGTAGATAGATAAATAACTTAGTGATAAAGAATACATATTCTGTTTAGGTTCATACTCCAGATCTATCCTATATTAACTGTGTGATACTCCAAACTGGTTGTTTTGTGCTAAGATCCCTACTTCCTGCACTTTGAAACTCACATACTCAGAGCTAGAAAACTTTTGAGAGTATAAGGTGATAATTACTGCAAATTCACAGATTACATAAGTATAAATAATCAACCTAACCTCCCTCTTCCTCTAACATTTTCTCACAAAACTAAAAAGTTTGGAAACCCCTTTTCTTAATGGTGGCGCCAGTTCAACCACACTCTAGAAGGTATTAGTTTCATGAACTACAATGTGAAATCATCAGAATAAAGGGGCAGCATGAAAAAAAATGACAGCATGGGGCTTTGTGGTATTATAGATTTAATTGCTCATACAAGAACCTGGGAGGGGGAACCCCTCAAAAGATTAGTCACTTCATTTTGTGTTGCAGAACTCAATTCAGGTTAACAAAGTGTTGCCAACAAAGGAGATGAGAGAATGGCAGCATTCACTTGCTCTGGACTGAATAAACAAATGTGGGATTTGTGGGCTGACTAATGTCCTGGGATAAACCAGGCAGTCAGCCAAATTCTAGGAGTTTTGATGAAAAGACAGCAAGCCCACACTTTTCTTCATGGCGAGTGCTCTGTGGGAGTATTGATGTCCACATGAGCAGCCTGGGTCTTCAACTTGCCTTAAAGATTTGCCCTTATCCAGCCACAGGGAATTATCAATGCTTCTGTAACTGAAAACCTAGATCGAATGACAGAAGCTACATCCCTACTTCTTGACAAGTGTTAAATATATTTGTCATGCATCTCCATGTAGAAACATGTTATCATTGACCCTTTCTAAACACTACAATACTCTGAAAATATACAGTTAAGTCACTAAAATGTGATTCTAACTTTCCATTCATTCATTCATTTCTTTCACTGAGTGGCTACTATGCTCTAGGGACCATGCAGGGCTCTGTATATAAAACACTTGGTGAGTCTGACATTGAAGCCCCTCATCCAGCCTGAAAATTTCAAGGGCACTGAAAAAAGTAATAAAATGCTTGTAATTGTATTTCTTGGTTGGGGGAAACTATTAAAATTTGTAATATTTTGGTGAGAGAGGCAGTAAGTTTTTCAATTAATATAAGTTCGTGAGGAAGTCAGAAATGAGAGTGAGGAGTTTCCTTTTATCTGGCCACCAGGATCCTCCACTATGCTGTGAGGACCACAGTCTTCATTTAACCTCAGGCTAAAGTAGATTTTATTGCAAATCGTGCAGCTAGTGAAATGTCAAGGGCTGTTTCACAGGATCTTAACTAACACAAGAAAAACTTCCTAGCAGCAGCTGATGCAAACTCCTTTAAATGTATATGTCTAAATTATCTATCCAGATAATAAATATACATGGTATATGCAGGCTTAAAACAAAATATCTGGAATGTTCAATGTGAGTATAATATACCTAGAAGCAAAAACTTCACTAATATAAAGAATGCATTTTACGAGTCTCCACAAAAATCTCCAACTTCTTATGAAATTTAGGGCCTTCTTAAGTAGTTTTTACCACACAGAGCTTTCATACTTCCCTATATGAAGACCTACTCTCCATGATTTATCAACCCTCCAGAGTCCCAGTGGAATGCTGCCAAGTTGCAAATTTAGAGAATTAGTTTTAAGAAATATTGTATATAACTGCCTTTGGAAGAAAATTCAGGTAGATTAGCAAAGATTTTAAGCAAGTCCTTTTACAAAAACCTGCAAACTTTCAACGAGTCTGAGGTTTATCAAATCATCAAGTCAATACCAAGTTTAACGTATTTATGTTAATCTTATAAGCATAACTCTTTAGGAATAAAGGTATTACAAAAACAAGGTTTGGAAAAGGAGACTAACTGTTGTTTAATTACCGTGAAGGGCAGAGAACTGAAAGAAAAAGCTACGCACAAGTTGGAAAAGTGTTACTTGGGTTTAAAAAAGAGAGAAAGAAAACCTGAGATTGGGATTGGACGATAAGCAGGTAGCAGAAGCAACAAAAAGTCTCTTTCATTTTCAGTTCAGGGGGCCCCTTAAAGGAACAAGATGAAATGTGCAGCCCACAAACCACAGGCAGGCCTGCGCAGGAAGTGGAGTGGAAATTACAGTTGAATGGACTCTCAAACAGGATGAAGCCAGTCCTTGGGAGGTTTCAGCAAACCAAGTAGACAATATGAACATCCAAGTGTTTCCTTGTGTCATTAACTCAACATTCTGATTTCAAACACCATGGAACCACAACGAAAAAGCTGCAAAAACAGTGGCAGTTTTTCCAAAATTTCTTTCTGCTGTTTGCTTGTCAGAGCTGACCAGACTCTTCCTTGAGCACTTTGCAGGGCACACACTGGATCCCACTGAGGTGAACTATTTGAAGGGTGATATCAGATTTCCCAGCAAAATTAGATAAGCAGATTGACTTGACAAGAAGCATGAGGTAGCATAAGGAGCTTCCCTAGACAGTGCCAGATAATTAGGTGCCAAAAGCCTGAGGTGGTTATTAGAAAATGATTACCACCTCCAATTGTGTTACTACAGACTTTTCACCGCCAGAAAACTGCTACAGCAGAAGCTAGCCAAAGCAATCACTGCTCCCCTAGGAAGCATTCACTGGGAGCTCTTGCTAACATCCCTACCGTTTGAAAGTAGCTAGACAGGGCAGTGACAGCAATTCCTGCTGTCAATTAAGGAGAAATTGCCCAACAGGATCTTAACTTTTAACTGGATTTCAGCCATGTTGCTCCCAAATACTCCTTTCTTTGGTTACCTTTCAGTTGGGGCTTCTTTGGCAGCCAAAGAAGTATTTCACTTCCACAGTCATCACAGCAGTACAGAGGAAGAAAAACTGAAAAGAGGTCAGGACTCCCTGACTCTTTATCTAACACTTGCAAGGCCTCTGGCCAAGTCAGGCTGCTTTTCTGTGTTCCCTTTTCCTTTAATTATAAAATAGGATAATATAAAATCTACCTCACAGGATTATAGAAAACATCATAGGAAAGAACAGATGAGCTAAATGCTATAGAAGGTATATACAAATTAATGTACTTAAGTCTATGTGTAAGTGTGTATGTGTACAGTACATACATTCAACTTTTTAATGTTTTCCAATTGCATAAAAGAGAAATACAGACTTGGTAATTAACTGGTTAAGTGATATGGACAATCTGGATGTTTTAGAATAAAAATTCATCCCTTGGTTTGAGGACAAAAAGGCAATGTCTAAATTGTTCAGACAATTTTTTCTTCCACAAGTCCTAGCCATGGAGTCTACACAAGACTGAATTTTAGGACTGCTAAGAAGCCAGAAAAAAATATTTTAAGGAAAAATAATAATGGCTACTAATTTTAAATGTTTACTATATGCTGGCCAATCTATGAAACACTTTACAGACATTATTTTGCCTCCTCTTAGTTACAAGCTTGTAAAGTATCTATTATTTAATAATACTATACATGATGCCTTAAATGTATAAACAAATTTATTGTTGGAATTGAGATTCAGACTCAGGTCTGTATTACTTCAGGGTTCTTGATCTTACTCAGAGCCATCATAGCTCTCTGAAGAATTTTATTTTTCACTTCTGCCCCTACTGTAGGATTTAGCATTTTCCTTTGCTGTTAAAAGTTGGCCCATGTGCCCTGGCTGGTGTGTGGGCCAGTCCCTGTGTGGCCCCTTGTGTAAGAGCAGATGTACTGGAGGGTGACATAGAGGCAGCAGTGTGCAGAAAGGGTTGTAAAAGCAGAAGACAAAAGAAGCTTCATGAGGAAAGCACCTTTAGGACTTAAACTCAGCTTTAAAGGGCTGCATTTCTTTGATAAATGTCACAGAGGCTTGTGTTTAGACAGAGGAGAAAAGAACTTTTCCTGCACTCTCCAGCCATTCTATTTAGACTAAAACTCTTCTTCAGATATTGGGAATGAGCTGTTTGGACTTTTATTCAATTAGGATTCATATCTAAAAGGTTGTTTCACATATCCCCCACCTGTTACCTCTGACGGTTTCTTTGGAGTTAGATACATTCCAAATAGATCTCCCCAGTTTTGTTCTAGAAAGTAGTACTGACTTGGGAAAGGATTCCAGAACACCTAACAGTAATGTTTGAACCCTAGAAGAACCACATGGTGTACTAACCCAGCCATTAGATATGATTTAGAAACACCACTGGAAAATATTCAAATAATACAATTTTAGAATTAAGATCGACACTAATAGGTAACCAGCAAATGTTTGTTGAGCTTTTACAGAATGGCAAGCATAGTACTATACCTCTTACATGGATTATTTGTTTCATACTATCCCTATGAGATAAGAACTGTTATGATTTCCATTTTCAAATTAGAAGACTAAGTTTGCCATTAAATATTTCTTATTGTCAAAACAGCCACCAACATGACAGAAGAGTAGACCTCAGGCAAGAGTAATGCAAAATTTTCACAGAGCCATCCCTCCCTAACCTCCCTACTTCTCCTGTGTTCTCCCAAATGTCTTATTCCATCATCCAAGATGGTTACAAATTTCATTCATTTGTCCTACTTTTCCCCTGACATGGATTGGAAACTGGTTATCTCCCATAAAACTAAAAAAAAAAAAAAAAAAAAAAAAAGTAAGACCTTAAAAGAAGAAAGATATTTAACTCTAAAAGACCTGAAAATAAACTATGACTCCAAGAAAAGTATACATGTAAATGTATGAAACTGATTTCAAATTGAAAAAATCCAATAGAAACCTCTTAACTGCCAGACAAGCCCCATGAACAGCCTCTTCCATGCAATTCAGTGGAAATCATTCCACGGGAGTTATGTGAAAGAGAAGAAAAAGTTTTGTTGAGAAATGCAGGATTGGGAGAGTTAGGCCAGTATGACGAGGAGCTTTGTCTGGTATGAGCACTTTAGCCAGATCTCTCTCTTTCAGAGCCTTCCCCAGCTGAGATATTTCATACCAGAATCTGCCTTAAAGCCACACACTTCTGCTGAGTGCAGGGGCAATGGGATTAGGACAGAAAGACATTTACAGGATGACAGTGTTGAAAAGTTGTTGAAATCCAGCTCTAAAATATACCAAATTACTTATGTCATCTTTTGGGTTTCCAACTCAATGTTTTCTCATCCAGGCTGGGCGCAGTGGCTCACGCCTGTAATCCCAGCACTTTGAGAGGCTGAGGTGGGTGGATCCCTTCATTCTAGGAGTTTGAGATCAGCCTGAGCAACATGTTAAAAACTGAAAACCCCATCTCTACAAAAAAATACAAAAATTAGCTGGGCATGGGGGTGCACACTGAGTAGTCCCAGCTACTCAGAAGGCTGAAGCAGTAGGACGACTATAGCCCAAGAGGTTGAGGCTGCAGTGAACCATGATTGTACCACTGCATTACAGCCTGGGCAACAGAATGAGTCCCTGTCTTAAAAAAAAAAAAAAAAAAAAAAAAAAAAGGAATGTTTTCTCATCCACAGGGTCTAACCACACCAAAGCTGGATTGCAAAACCTCCTTAGAGGGAAAATATTTAGAAAATAGTCATTTTGTTCTAGGTTCTTTGTATCTAATTAGCTATGTTTCATTATGTATATGTATAACATCTTCATAAAATGATGGAAGGAATTGTGTACAGTATAAATGAGCTATAATAATCATAATAAATAATAATTACTCTAATATATTTCAGTATTTGTAATATACTATAATGTTATAGATTACTTACTTCATAACTTTTGCTTGACTAATCCATCACAAGTGCTAAGTTCTTCAACCCATTAGTTCTTGGAAGCATGGAGTTATCAACAGTAGTAAAAGGGTGAAGGGTAGCCTCTTCAATGCTCACGTTGAAATTAAATCACAGAAATAGCTGCTTCTTTCTCACCAAATCACCAGCATCCCTCTGAAACTTCTGAGGATGAAATACTTATATCAGCATATAAACAGATGCAAATAATGGGTATCTCCTTTATATGTTTTGCTGCAACAATATACATATGGGGAAAACTATTGGATACAGACAAAATAAAGAGGAAAAAAAAAAGGAAGGGAAAGGGGATGAGAAGAGCAGAGCAGTGCTTGAGCAAAGGAGGGAGATGAAAGACTATTTGTTTCATGTCTATTATTGTCGTGAGTTTACCTGCATCCCACGCATTTTAGGCAATTTAGATCACCCTCATTTTTCATAAAAATAAACCAGGGCTCAAAGAAATGAAGTAGGCTGCATTACTAAAAAGTGTTAATCACAGGATTTGATCCTAGGTCTCTGTGATTTAAAGAATCTCTATTCTCTTTCACTGTATCTCATTACCTCTCTTTCCAAGAAAATGTTCCTTTGATGTCTGTTTTTCAATTCTTTAAACACAGATAACATATATCTGATGGCCAGCAAACATAAGTCTCTTCTTTGATCTCTGCTGTTGAATCAGAATGAGGCGTATTCTCATCAAAAGGGAGGCTGGATGTAGGAGAAAAAAAGAGGCAAATGTTGTTAACTAATCCTTTGATTGGACTATGACCTAAACATAGCGGATATTTCCTAATCCCTCTTCCTAAATGCTTTTATCACCTTGAATAGTGTATGGAACAGAGAAATACATTGAATATGATATACCTATACTCAGTAAATAGAACACAGTAATAATTCCACCTTTCAATTCTAGTACAGATGCCAATACCTGATTTAAACCTATTCCCTAGATCCTCCTGCCTTTTTTCTCTCTTGAAACAACTATCTATACACAGTCTAGTCTCTGTGACAGCCTTAGCAGTTCCTTGACAGGGCATGCAGGTAGTCCAATGGTTAAGTACATAAGTTCGAATTCTGTCTTCATCACTGATGTGCTCTTTGACGGGAAAATTATTTAACTTCTCTAATCTGTCTGTGGTTTCTCAATATCTAAAATGGTGATTTATTATGATAACTTATTTCATGAAGTTGCCATTAAAAACAAACAAAATGATATGCATAAGGTTCCTAGCTCAGTACCTATGACATAATGGGAGTTAGTGCATTTTTCTTGAATTATTCCTAGATACAGCCCCATAATTTGCAAAGTAGACAAATTACAGTACTTTGAGGTAGCTAGGGAATCATTTGGATGGTTTCCATTTGCTACAGAGAAATTCATTTGGAGGAACAGCAGCTGAAGGGTTTCTCAAGACACCTGAACTCTTCAGCTTGTCCCAAATTTTCTTCTTATAGTCTAAGTCCAGTGCAAACAAAGTTGCTGTCTATTTAATGTTTAATATTTAATATAGCAAGTGAATTCATTTTAGGTCCAATTTGTAGAGTATAGTATTATATTATTATATGTACATATAAAGTATTGTTTAATAAATTTACCTTCTGATTTATGAGTATTTTGAAGAGGTTGGACCACAATCTTGAATAACTTGCTTTATGGTAGAATTTTATACTGCTCATATCTTCACTTTGATAGCATATTGCTAAGTCTATATGTTTATTTAGTTGTTGGTGAAGAATACGACCCCCAAGGACAACTTTAAGTGATGTACTTTTTGATCTTCATTGTGACAAAAAGCATGGGCACCAATGCATTCCGCTATTTCCTTCATCAGCACCACAGCCACCACCAGTACAACTACTGCTTCCCCAGCCTATTTTGTTTCCTATGTATAGATGGTTAGAAAAAAAAATTGAGTAATTTAGTGAAGCTAAGCTATTAGTACATTTGCTGAGGTAATACTATGAATTTCCATTAATAATGAATACTTGTGCCAAAAGCAAACTATAAGGGTTATAGTTATGATATGCTGGATGAGAAAAAAACAGAGGATTCTACTTTCACCACTAGTTAGCAATGTGGAGTTGAGTAAATTAATCTCTCTAAGTCTCAGTTTCTACATCTACTAAATCTAAACAAACTCAAAAAACAGTGACTATTTCATTAGACGAGATATTTTGATTAAATGTCTAATATAATAATAAACAATCAATAGATAGTAGCTATTCTTGTTAGAATACAAGCAATTCATTTTACTTCATCACTGTACTCATATTTCCCTTTCTCCTATTTTTCCTTTAGCCTCTTAATCCTATTACTCATGTGTGTAAAATCAAATCCTTTGTTGAGGGAGACCATATATTAAAAGAAAATAAACACATACATACACACAAATAAATAAATAATATTTTTCCAAAAGAAAAATATTTGTCCTCAAAGGAAAAAGCTATAAAGTATTAATCATGCGAAATGTATGCATGGTGGAAATGGATCATTTCGCACTTTGTAACTTGAATATACAGTAGTATTCTCAGGAGAGAGTCAAAAACGTTGTGTCAGCATCCTAACGAAACATACTCAGGCACCTTTTGCCTTCAAACTTCTTTTCCAAGCCAAGATGACAAATGTGGGTTAAACATTTCCTCTCTAACTGACTCATTTGGCAGAAAAAGAAATCCAGATGCCAAGAGGAATAGAAAAAAAAAATGGTGGGGATAGAGGCACAGGAAGGAGGGGGAGGGAGGAGAAGCATGTCATACTTCATCAAGCTATAAAAAAACCAACACAGAAGATTAAAAGAAGGATATATTGACTTTCACAGGTAAAAACCAGGTTCTGGAAATATAAAAATGTTTAATGTTAACTTCACACCGAAGAGTATTAATAACTAAGGTGTTTTTTACAGAATCACTAAACTATAATTCAATTATTTACAGGATAATAACAAAAATATATATGAACTTATACAGGAAAGCCAAGGATCAAACCTCCAGAGCATTCACACTCATATATACTAACAGACCCAAAGTCACACTTTAATTGAACTACTATGAAAAATAATCAGAGCAATCATTTTATAATTTAATTATAGGGAACACCTAGGATATTCTACTCTGTTTCTAAGCATTTTACAATTTTTAACTAATTTGTTCCATAATAATTGCTAAAGATTATTATGTTAATCTGCTACCATCACATCAAAATTTTTATAAAATAAACAGGTGTGAAATCTCAGCTGACTTAAAAAAAAGTACAAATACTAAAACATCATGTTGTGTTAGTTATAGGTGCCCTAGGCAAAACAGTTTCACTTCTACTGTTCCTTCTTTCCTGCCCTTTTGCCTTATATTTCTCTGATATTCATGTCTGAAAGTTGTTTTGAAGATAAAATAAGACAAAGTGAAATGACATATGTAAAGTCCTCAATAAATAATAGCTCTTATTACCATTGCTATGGTCACCATCATTATTGCTGCATTTATTTTCTTTTGCCATTATTCAACCTTTTTTATTTTTTTAATTATTTACTTTTTATTATTATACTTTAAGTTCTGGGGTATATGTGCAGAGCATGCAGGTTTGTTTCATAGGCATACATGTGCCATGGTGGTTTGCTGCATCCATCCCCCCATAATCTACATTAGGTATTTCTCCTAATGTTATCTCTCCCCAATCCCCCCACCCCTTGCTATTCCTCCCCAAGCCCCCTACTCCCCAACAGGCCATGGTGTGTGATGTTCCCCTCCCTATGTCCATGTGTTCTCATTGTACAACACCCTCTTATGAGTGAGAACATGTGGTGTTTGGTTTTCTGTTCTTATGTCAGTTTGCTGAGAATGATGATTTCCAGCTTTATCCATGTTCCTGCAAAGGACATGAACTCATCCGTTTTTATGGCTGTGTAGTATTCATGGTGTATATGTGCCACATTTTCTTTATCCAGTCTATCATTGATGGTACATGCCTATTTTTATACTAGTATCAAGCTGTTTTGGTAACCATAGCCTTATAGTAATAAAGTCAGATAATGCGATGCCTCTAGATGTGTTCTTTTTGCTTATGACAGCTTTGGCTATGTGGGCTCTTTTTTGGCTGTATATAAATTTTAGGATTTTTTTCCATAGGTCTGTGAAGAATAATGATGGTATTTTGGTGGGGATCGCATTGAATCTGTAGGTTGCTTTTGGCTGTAGGGCATTTTCACAATATTGACTCTATACCCATTCAAGATATGTTTCCATGTTTGTGTCATCTATGATTTCTTTCAGCAGTGGTTTGTAGTTCTCCTTGTAGAAATCTTTTACCTCCTTGGTTAAGTCTATTCTTAAGTATTTTATTTTATTTTATTTGAAGCTTTTGTAAAAGAGATTGAGTTCTTGATTTGATTCTCAGCTTGGTTGTTGTTGGTGTATAGTAGTGCTACTGATTTGAGTACATTGATTTTGTATCCTGAAACTTTGCTGACTTTATTTATTGGCTCCAAGAGCTTTCTGGATGAGTGTTCAGGGTTTTCTATGTATAATCATACCATTTATATTCATAGTTCCCCTGTTCAATGAGGGGATTTAGTCTTATTAAAAACTTGGAAAGAGGGAATTGCCCAAAGGTCAATTATAACCCAAGTGGAAGGGTCCCTATCAGGTTATTTTTAAGCACCCCCACTGCTGTTAAACTTCAGCTGAATCACTAGCTGGGTACACATGTCCAAAATTAAACCCGTTTCTTATGAGTCCCTGCAGGCATCTGAGAAAATCACTGCAACCCACACTTGTGAACCCCTAGAAGACCTAAAGGTGTGGTTTTACAAGTAAACAGATAAGTAACATTCCTACTCTTTCCTATAGGTACTCAATCTTCTTAACAACTCCCATCCCACACAGGTTTGCATCGCCAGCAGATTCCTATGGCTACGTGATCACCCATTTGATAGGCCTATAAAAGACTTGTCTCTCATTTGAGATTGCGAAACCCATGGTAATCAGCGTATATGAAAATGTTTGGTTCAGGGTCAATGTACAAAATGACAAGCAAAGTCCTCTAACATACAGTTATGTAGCATCACTCCCCTAAGAGCTAAGTGGACAATTGGCCTTATATTGGCTGGAGTTGGAGCCCCATAAAGAAAACTTGCCTATTTTTAGGCAACTCTTCAAAACTTTACTTCTTCATTTCTAAACACTGTCTCATAAAATGGGGGATGTTTTAGATAAATTAAGACTAGCACTAGATTACCTATTGGTTGAAAATTAGCACTAGATTACTTTTTGGCTGAACAAGGAGGAGTATGCACCATAATCAATATAACCTGCTGCAGTTGTGTAAATAACCTCAGGTCACATAGAAGAAGATACACAGAAAATACATGAACAAGCTGTCTGTTTGCATAAATATAACCAAGGTACCAGTTCCAACTGTATCTGGTCAGCCATTAGAAGTACCCTCCTGAGTCTCAACCTCCTGGTTGTTGCCCTTCCTAGGACCTTTGATAGTTATCTTATTATTAATCTTTGGCCCTTGTTGTTTAACCTCTTGGTAAATTTTGTGTCTTCTAGATTACAACAATTCCACCTAAAGATGATACTGACAAAGCTCTCAATCCATCCCATCTTCTGCCTGGGAAATAAAGACACACAGCCTTTAGGCCTCAGAGATCAGGCATCTAGAGATTTTTACTCCTCCAATACTTGGCAAGGTCTATGCCCGTAGACTCATCAGGATACCATGTAAATGAGGACCTCTTCTGGCTCCCCAGAGGCCAACTGCAGTCCCTTATAAGAGAATCCTGTCCCAAAAATGAACATCCACTCTCAGCAGGAAGAAGTTACAGAAGACCAGCCTTTGCCCTTCATCTCCCCTTTCGATTATGGGTCCTCTTGTAAGTAGAGGGGGGAATGCTAGGAAAGCAGGAGCCTAGGTGATCTAGATTGACACCATTTTAAAATAAACTTCATCTGAAAACTAGTGAGGCATTTACACACATTTGTTTAGGCAAATATATCCTTATGTAACTGGAAGAAAGAGCGTTATTTTAGAATCTGGCTATGGTTTGTAATAATTGGCCAAAGGAAAAAAAGTTCACACTGGTATAGGAAAAGTATCTTAACAGTCATGGGTAATAATGTGGGACAGTGGTTCTGGTCAATGATTTGATGGAAGAGGTGTAGATAATATTTTATTGTAAGTAATAAAGTAGGAGAAATATTTGGTTTTTTGCTTTTGGGTGAGTGCAACAGTAGTACCATTACTTGGAAGAGTGGATAGAGAAGGAGAAGAATAGGCTTGAATAAGATGAGTGAGAAGAGAGAAAAATTCTGTAATTGGAGATGGCCAGGGAACACCAGGGCAGCAGAATCTAACTCTAAAGCTAATGCTATTGTCTGTTCATATTGCACTGCATTGTGATCTTTCTATCTTTCCTAAACCATCATCGAAGTCTGTTATCCACTAGGGCCTTGGGTTGGTGGTGCTTTGGTAAATGCCAGAGAGGGAAAGTACAGCAAATGTGCAGTGTCGCAGATGGAAAGCTGGACGTTGGGATAATTAAAAAAGTAATTCAGTGGGAGTGGGAATTCAGACCATGTAAATGTAAAACCCCAGAAATAATCAGAAAGCATGGAGGAAGATTTTCACGGAGATTTTAGCCATTTTCTGTGTGGGAGAGGTAGTGAATGAAAGGTGAGGACACAGGCATGACAAATATATGGCTTACATTGGTAAAACAGTTTTTCCTTCCACCAAAGCCTTTAGTTTTTATTTTAAATTAAATCTTATTATGCTTTTAAGCATTACAAATGGAGGCTGTTTTCTATGAGTTGTCATTTTCTAGGGTTCTGTTATGTGTTAATATAATGTTATTTGTTATCAAAATACTTGCAGAGGGGTTAAGAAAATTTCAAGAAATAAAAAATCTTTTTAATGAGCCAAAGGGAAAGCTCTTCATGAAGATTTCATTATAGAGGCTTTCTAGTGTTTGTCCTCATTTTCTGAAATCTCACGTATATCTGACTGCCCTGGTGCCCTCCTCAAACATTCATGGTGGGAATTATATGAGCAGCCTGGAGAATCTGAATCCCAGTGGTCTCGCTTCATGGATCTACTTTCTCTTAAAAATCATTCCCCTAAGTTTCTGTCACTTGGCTGCAGTTTAGTAGTCATCTCTACGTCTCCAGCCAGAACAGACTAGGGCAATAGAGTCTGATATTAAATTCTCTCTCTCTCTCTCTCTCTCTCTCTTTCTATCTATCTAGCTATCATCTATCTATCTGTCTATCTATCTATCTATCTATCTTCTATCTATCTATCTATCTATCTGTCTGTCTGTCTGTCTGTCTATCTATCTGTCTATCTATCTATCTATCTATCTATCTATCTATCTATCTATCTATCTATCTTCTATCTATCTATCTATCTATCTATCTATCTATCTTCCACAGAAAAATTTGTGGGATAGTACCTTTGGAGTCTCATATCTAGAATGGGCCTGGTCCTCCATGCTGATTCTCCTGGGTGATATTTCTGTTAGTTTGAACAGTAATCACACTTTATTACTGTTTCATCTTTTTTTTTAAAACTCTTAGACTGATTTTATCATGTATATAAAACATACTCACGCCTACATCCCAAGGATAAACAATAACTCTCAGAAAATATGTGGTCTAAAACTGTACTGGGGAGAGGAAGAGAGGACACTTTAATTGCCACATAATTAACACGAGGTCACCACACAGCTTTCACAAATCTGCAAGTCATTCTATTTGGGCTAAATCAAGTTCTCCCTTGGGCTAGCCAGAGCACAAATAATGGAGCAATTTGACTCTTCAGTGACAGATATCTGATTTCCAGAAAAGAGACTTTGAAGTACCCAGTTCTAGTAAATAGTCAATTAAATTTTCAGGTAAATGACCTCTGCTCCTGTAGTGTTTATCTTGAAGAAGGGAAAGAAGGAGGCTTATTCTGTTTGATAGTTTGAGTTCTATAATAGGGTTTGTTTCTGTTATAATTCTTGTTTGATATTTAAATTATTATCTGAGAAAAAACTTCTGTTTGGTTTTATTTAGTGGGAAGAAACCTACCTTCATTGAATGCCTGGTTAATATCAGGCACTTTGTACACGTAATCAATTTAATCTTGACCGCAACCCTGTAAAGTAGGTATTATGTACTGTATTAACAAATAAGATAACATGCTTACCCTGTTTGATCTTTTCAGTGTTTGTTAGGGAAGCAGAGGTTTCATTTGAAATTGGTTTGATTACAAAGTTCATGTTTGCTGTCAAATTACTGATCTTGAAAGTTTTAGACTGATGAAATTTGGACTTTGTAGTCTCCCCTCTCTTGCTGTTATCTGTAGGTAGAACTTTGGGAAATTGTTCAGTTTTATGTTTGAGAGATTGTTTATATTTGAGAGTATGTACTTTTATTGTTGTAAAGTGAATAGTTACTCTATGGGATTACTACTCTAGATCATAGTCAGAATGCAGGAAAATATTTTTTCATCATTAGGCGAGTATTTGTAAGACAACAATTCATACTAATATAATTATTTTAGTATTGAGATACCTGGCAAATATAACTTTTCTGTTACTCAGATTTTATCTTAAACATCATCTCGTCAGGGTTGGCCTCCCTAAATCTCTAAGACTAGGTCAGGGACCCTTGTGTTAACAAGCCACCTATACTTTTGCTTCGTAGTACTTTATACTTTAATTAATACTTTCAAAATTTGGTAGGCTCACTTTTATCTCAGTTTCATCTTGTGATTTCTCTAGGGTAAATTTAGCATGCAAGATTGAAGTGCACTTTCAGAATAACAGAGAAACATTCACAGAATGGACCTGAGCTGCCCTGAGGCAGGGTCAACATAATGGGTTACTCCTCAAGAAGGTGAAGGTCAGAGACTGGAAGATAATGCAGAAAGAGACACTGAGTTGTCAAACATCGCATATATTTTATTGAATATTAATGAAATACAAAATGAATAATTATAGCTCAAACATCTTCACATTCTGCTAATGGTAGAAGCAAAGCACAGTTGTCAGACCAAGTAATAAAAACCTAAAAACCAGAGAACATAGCCCTAAAGACAATGAATGCCATATTTTCTAAAAGGCTTTGTATAAATATAAAGATATTTAAGTATTTTATACACACACATTACTATTTTAGTATTTACAGTTTACTTTAGGACTCTACTTTCAGAGTTTATTTCTATAGTTTGTTACAGCTTACCTCAATAACTAAAACCTGCTTTCCTATCTAAAATAAGTCCACCTTTTCATTCTGGCTTGGAACAGCCAATAACCTTTTTCTAACATTTACCACAATGTGTAATCATCTATTATTTGTGTGTTTATGTGTTTAATGTCGATTCCCCTTATGAGGCTGTAAGCTCTGTGAAAGTAAGGACCATGTCTGTTCTGTTCAAATCATGTACACAGTGCCTGCCTACCAACAATGCCTGATGTACAGTCATTTTACAGACTACTTGTTTACTGAATGTTGAGTGACTAGGGTCAAGAACATCTGCACACTGAGCCAGCTTGAAATAATGAAAGGATAAATTTGGCCTCCGTAGCATGAATGTTAATATTGCTCAGAAACCTTTCTTGTTAAAAATCTTTTCTTTTAATCTTTTTTTTTGAATTAGTTTTTTTTTAAATTGTAATTATCTGCAGATAGTCATTGTATGTTTTGCATATCCATGGATGATTCTGGGTTTAGTTCTTTGAGAGTGCCAGAAACTCCCAGAGACTGGCTCTATGCATATAGACAGGCCATTGGAGAGAATGTCTACTGGATTGCTGAAGACAATTGCTACTGAGGATGGATCATAACTCAGGAAGGAACAATTCAGTACCAAAAGAGGGAATGGAGCCCTTCTGGAAAACACGAATAAGGTACCTCAAGACTTGTAAATGCTAGATAAAAGTAGCATGCTGTCGGAGAGTTTTAAAGTCCTAATTTTTCAGTTATTTGTTTTTAAAAATTACATAAGTAGCACATTTGTTATAGATGTAAGTTAGGGTGGTTTTAATTCATACTTCCCCAGGTAAATAACCGTGTACAATTGCCCTTTGATAATGGCCAACAGGCCTTTACATTCTTCAGGTTTCCTCTTCCAGATACACATACTATCTCTTGGTCTATCTACAGCACTCTAGCTATCAGGATACCATGAAAAAAAAAATCTGGGATATTGGAAAGGGCACACTTTTTTGACATCATCAGGGTGCTCAATGCAAACCATGGTTGAACACTTGAAGATGTCGAGTAGCTGCTTGAAGTTCCTGATGAAGAGCTACACAGCACCATGTTCTGCCAGTAGTCATAGGCATTTGGATTTTCTCTCTTCAGCTTTAGCTCCTTCTCCTTTTGTCAGACTGCCTGGACAGAGCTGCAATTGCTTCCTTGTTGTAGAATCTGTCCACTGGCCTCAACTTTCTAGTTGCTATCTTACCAGAGATAATATGAGTTACAATCTCTCCAAAGATGCTAGATGTCTAGAATCATTCAGAATGTTCCCTGGACCATCATACAAATAAAGCACCAGCTGAATCCTCCCAGGACTCAGATCATACCTGTTCATATATTTTCCATTCAATTTGCAGCAAATCTCTGTTACGACAGTCTTTCTCAAGCGCTCCACAGTGAAGGATTACATTTTGTTTGTTTTTATTTTCAGTGTATTGTGGACTGGTACTTTGTGTGAAATATAATAAAATTTGTTCTTAGAAATGTAAAATGGTAAATAAAAACAGATATACAAAGTACAAACTCCATTTTTTATTAGTAGATTCCAAAGATAAAATTACTCTGCCAATGGGCTGTAGTTTCTTTTTTGACATTTAAAATTCAAATTAAACTTAATTTAAATCAGAAGCACAATTCTAAATTGCGTTTAGTCAATATCCCTTTTATAACCTTGTTATAAAAATCAGAAGGAATATTTATAAGTAAAGCAGATATCTCTATAGGTTAATGAGGCCAGATTTGACTTTGGATTTTGTTCTTTAAACAGATTTTAGAAGATAGAGGAAAAAATAGTTTATTTATAGAGAACAGTATCTACCTTTGTACTCAGAGGTATAAATTTCTTGATAGAAATGACTTCAGTACATGCTGGAATCTCAGAAGCAATTTTCAAAGAGCTTAGTTTTATTTTCTTGGATGTTAAGAATATCTAAAATCCTTTTTCATCCTCAATTTTGGGAGCCAAATAATACTTTAAATGTTCCATATCCAGCAACTTTATACTCTACAGCAAGAGGTGCATCTGCAGACATACTGAGTGTTACCGGAAGAGAGAGTGGCGTGCCTTTATAAAGAAATTCAAGTATCTTAGTGCAAAAGTTAGCTGAACTGGCTCATTCATCATTATGGCAACAGCTTCCTCTTCTTTATTGTCATTACTTGTTTGTGACAATGTTTCCATTTCCACCTTCTCCATTTGCAGAAAATTTCACTCCATCTTTTGCACAAGAAATTATCATACCTTCTCCAATATGACTAAGATCTTGGCATATATGAACAAATTCAGCAGAATACATCTTTACTACACAGCTGTACTCTTGTTCTGGAATTTCAAATTGCTCAACATCTAAAATCATTAACTTCACTTCATAATCTAAAAGTTCTCTTGATTTCGTTCTTCAAATTCTAGTACCAAGAGGTCCATGGTACCTTCAGCCCTCCATGTAATGATGTCTTCATTGCCATCATCATATTTTAGCATTTTCGACATGTTGGTGAGGCTCATGCTCA
Organism: Cacajao melanocephalus; assembly: GCA_963573385.1. Taxonomy (NCBI): domain Eukaryota; kingdom Metazoa; phylum Chordata; class Mammalia; order Primates; family Pitheciidae; genus Cacajao; species Cacajao melanocephalus. Next base: position 93,245 of record CAUYLG010070989.1, read on the forward strand.
TGGCTAGGTTGTGGTCACAGCGGTATGTGTTGAAGCCTGGGCATGCACGGTGAGTTGCACCAAGGAAATGTGTGATACTTTCATGCTGTGTAGGTTCACCTGATTGAACTATTGTCCCAGCAGGCCTATCTCTCACTTTGAATAGGGATGACTGTAGAACTAATAAGATATTGTGGTGATGACAGTGTGTGACATCTAAGGCAGGGTCATAAAATACATTGTGACTTCTTCTCACTGTTTCTGGGAGAAGTCAGCTTTCATATCACAAAGACATTCAAGCAGCACTATGAAGAGGTCCAGGTAAAACTGAAGACCTTTACAAACAGCCAGTACTCATCTGCCAACCAAATGAGGGACTTTGGAAAACAGATCCTCTGGCCTCAGGTAAGCCTTCAAAGACTTTAGTCCCAGTCAACCTTTTCACTGCCACCTCATGGTAAACCCTGCACTGGTACCATTGAGCTAAGCTGCTCTTGAATTCCTCACTCACAGAAACTGTGAGAGAATAAATGTGGTTATTATGACACACTAAGTTTTTGAGGTAATCTGTCATGTACCAATAGATAACAAATACAGACCACTACGTAAATCAATACATAACTTCCATCTGCATGATAGGTGTTATGATAGAAGTAGAATACAAGGTGTAGTAAAGACCTGTACTAAGACCTATTGTCTTAGTCTGTTTTGTGCTGCTATAATGCAATTTCACAGACTGGGTAATTTATAAAGAACAGAAATTTATTCTCTCACAGTAAAAAAGGCTGGCAAGTCTAAAATCAAGGCACGGTCAGGTTAGGGTTCAGTTTCTCTGCTTTCAAGATGGTGCCTTGAACACTGCATCCTCTAGAGAGGAGAAACATTGCATCCTCACATGGCAGAGAGCATGAGAGGAAAGAAGACAAATGGAAATTAGTTTCACCCTTTTATAATAGCATTAATTAATTCATGAAGGTGAAGTCCTCATGAACTAAATACCTCCTTTTAGGTTCTATCTTCCAACACTGTTGCTTTGGAGATCAGGTTTTCAACAAGTTAGCTGAGCTGGCTCATTCCTTTTTACAGCAACAGCCTCTTCTTTATTGTCATTACTTGTTTGTAACAATGTTTCCATTTCCAAGTTTTCCACTTACAGAAATTTCCCTTCCTCTTTTGCACAGGAAATTATAATTTGGGGGACACAATCAAACTATAGCATCTACCAAATTAGTAACTCTACCAAGGCAATGCTACAATTCAAGTTTTCATATTTTCCACAAGCCTGCTATAAATTATTTGTTGATTACAAAATAATCAGCAAAACACAAGTATTTATTCCTTTGTACATGGAAGGAACCAAACAGTTTTTTTTTTTTTTGGTATGAAGGTCTACAAGTGAGGACAATCTATATTTGTCTTCCTAGTCAAGTATAACTTTAACTAAGGGGCTGAACTCTTGAATTCATGTTTCTCTTTATTTTTTCGATGTTGAGAAAGTAACCAATAATGCATGTGGCCAAATAAAAAGCTCTGAAATAAAACATTTCAGCCGGGCGCAGTGGCTCACACCTATAATCCCAGCACTTTGGGAGGCTGAGGCGGGTGGATCACGAGGTCAAGAGATCAAGACCATCGTGGTCAACATGGTGAAACCCCGTCTCTATTAAAAATACAAAAATTAGCTGGGGATGGTGGCGCATGCCTGTACTCTCCAGGCAGGAGAATTGCTTGAACCCAGGAGGCAGAGGTTGCCGTGAGCCAAGATCGTGCCATTGCACTCCAGCCTGGGTAACAAGAGCGAAACTCCATCTCAAAAAAAAAATTTCAAAGATTTTTAATTCATTGATCCTCTCCTTCCCTAACCCCCAATAAAGTTCTTAGTAAAGTGGGATGCCTCCTCATTC
>CAUYLG010070990.1:0-26207 GCA_963573385.1 Cacajao melanocephalus
TTTAGTCTTGGTTTATGTTTTTGGTGGTGTTGGTGTTGGAGGTGGTGTTGGTGGTGGTGTAGTGGTGGTGGTGGAGGAGAAGTGGAGGAAGAGGAGAAGAGGAGGAGGAGGAGAAGAGGAGGAGGAGGAGAGGAGGAGGAGGAGGAGAAGAGGAGGAGGAGGAGAAGAAGAAAATATCATGTTGGAAATTAAAACATTGTAAAAGAGAAAAAGCACAGAAAAGGGAAGAGATGAAAAGAAAATGTTGGAAATTAAAACACTGCGAAATAATTGAAAAATGTATTTGATGGGCTTACCAGTAGACTGGACATGGGTATAAACACATACACACACACACACACACACACACACACACACACACACACACCCCTATAAAATTCTATAGCTGGAAAAATAATTTTTAAAAGTGAAATACAGTTTTCAAGTCTGGCTAAATTGAATAGTCATTCTAGCTCCCAATCTTCCCCTGATTACAGCAAAAAACAAAACAAAACAAAAAAACCTGCAAATAATTAAGCAACAGTTTAGGCTCTTAAAAAGTGCATAATGGCAGGTAGGTAAGGAGAAAAATCAAACCCAAAATAATGGCTGATGTAGTGGTTATATTTATATCTTTTGCTATGTTTCCATACATTCAGGTTTTGACTAAATGATGGCTGCTATCTCAGAACTGTGCAGGAAGCACAGATTTTTTAAAAGCCTCAGGATAAATCTTATCTCTTTTTCTTCCCAGAGGTCCAAGAGGGAGACTGTGGGAATAATCCCCCTTTTAAAAATTCATTTATTATTTGTTTTATGCTCAGGGAGCCAGGTAAACCACGAAACTTTACAGTGGTGTCAGCAGAAACTAAAAAGTTACCTAAAATTATGGGAGAAAAAAAATATTGCTATCTGGACAGAGGAACTGGAAAAATGGTTCCCCTTGTGGTCTAAATTTTGTGCAGGGAATCCCTGTTATTTTTCTCTTTTGCTTAGCCCCTGAAGCAGACCATTTGAAGATTATGTGATTTTTCTCAAATTCTCTAATATAGAAAGTTAAAAACAGCACTCTTTTAGCCAGAGGACCAGGATAAAATGAATTATAGCAGTCATAGGATGTGAGGAAATATAAGAAGTTAGAAAGATGGAAAATGAAATCTCCTAAATACGTGTATAATATCTTATGCCTGCCTCTGAGCTGAACATGTGTGGAACTGAGTTAATTATTGTGATTTCACCCTAAGCATGTTGATTGCCTGCTAAAGAAAAGGAAAAAAAAAAAAGTAATGTCCACAGGGTTTTTACAAAATTGAAGTGCACATAATGTAAGAGCAAAAATGTTTAGGATACAATGCCAAATCAGTGACATACACAAAACAAGAAAAATTTCAACAACCGTCAAGGGAAGAGAAAATCAACAGACTTTAACCTGATGCCGTCTTGAATAAGGGGCCACTGGTCAATTCTAGAACAACTTAACCAACAAAATAAATACATATTATAATAGATTATAAACAATATATTAAAATAAAAATGAGTTGATAACCATGTGAATGAATAAATAAATAAATAAATGGAGAGAAGGGAAACTCTTATAGCTCAATGTCAACTAATCAATATAAGAGAAATAATGAAGTTAGAAATGATGATTTCATTAATAGCTGCCAAAAAAGGGATAAAGGTTTAATAAGAAACAGGAAGCTTATATATATTTACCTAATTTCATTGTGTATTTCTGCAAATTACTTATTCCAAAGAGTAATATAATAGTTTACATTACATTAGAGAAAAATGGCAGACATTGTTGATCAAAGTCAATAGTATTACTTCTTGACTCAGTGTTTCAGTTTAAAACTTAGTCCAGTGCAATTTATATTGACAATTTTAAATTAAAATCTTAAGTCCAACCTGCTTGCTAGAATCTGGAGCTGCATGTGGTAGAGAGCTGTGCAGACTGAGGTTCCATCCCTCTTTTGTGTTTTGTCACTGCACCTCCTCAGCTTTACCGGAGAGCTCTGCTGATGAGATGAGCAATGGAGGAGTGTTTGTGCATAAGAATGTCTGTGCTATCATGGTAGGTAGGGTATAATTTCATTTCTTACTGTTCACTTCTTTCTTGTCTTCAGCTGTCCCTAAATTTCAGGTTTTAACTGTTGAACAGGAGCAAGACTTAATGTGTAACATATTAAGCAAGTGTCAAATTCAAAGCTATTTTCATGATAATCTTTCCACAAGCAGGAGGGTCTCCATGCAGTGCATATGCACTAGTCTGCTGTGTCCCAGTGCAGCTATAACCTTGGGCAGGTGTCAATATATCCCTCTGCTCTGTGACTTGAAATGGACCCACTGGAAACAGGAATCCCCAGCAAGTCCAGTAGGAAAATTTGGGCAGATCCCATCTTTGACTTCTACTAACTTTTTGGACTTCCTACTGTACTTTTATATTCTTTTCCTGCTGACACCACTAGAGGGAGAAAACAGGTGTCTCAAGCCATCAGGTGTTTAATTGTAGACCAGTATGTCAAATAACTTTTCTTGAAAGCACCCACTGCTTTCAGGTATAAAAGTATGTCTTATAGCCCAGAATATTCTGAATTTAACTATGAGGAGGTTATTTTGTGTTGTTTTATTTTTTAATAATCCTGGAATATTTGGGGAGCCTCTGGAAAACAGGAAATAATTCCTATTAACACTTAACATTGTTGTGCTTCAACTATATATTTTATACCTATTGCTATTGGATATCTTTTATTTATAATAATATTTCCAGTTTCAAAGACCAAAATATTATAAATCAATGTTTCTTAAAATATTAGAAAATGTGTGGTATAAAAATAATCCTAGAAGACTTTAATTCTAATTCAGATTCTACATCAAAAATCATAGCTTCAAGTCTTTGTTAACTTCTGGTATCCAGCATCTATAAAACAAAATATATAAAGAAAAGATATAACAAATGTCTAAAAAGAAGGAAGGGAGGAAGGAAAGAAGCAGGAAGGAAGGAAGGAAGGGAGAGAGGGAGGAAGGGAGGGAGAGAGGGAGGGAGGGAAAGGATATAAGCAACCTTTTCTTCTTTTGTCCCTACCTTTCTTCCTTCCTTCCTGCTTTCCTCTTTTTTCTCCCTGCCTACCTACCTGCCTGCTTTCATACAACAAATGCTTATTAGGCATATTTAAGTAAATTTTTTGAATAATATGTGAATAATAATATCATAATAATAATGACATGTCTCTACAGTATCACTCTTATTGAAACATACATCGATTATATTCAAGATTTGAGTCGTCCTTTCAATCATATTCAAGAAACCCAGAAATGTATATGAAAATGTGTGTTTATGATTCTAGGTGAGGTATTTAAAAGTGTATTTAAGCCCATAACAAAATCTCTTTCAGATATTTCTCTGCAAAGCTGATAAACTGCTTTTTAGTCCAGAAGATAAAATATCATAAAGCCCTTTAAGCTTAACTATGAGATCAGGTATCAATGTGAAGATTTAGCAGCATCTAATTGTGATTTTGTTATGGTCTTAATAGAGTCACTGGGTTTCAGTAACACAAAGATGACTAGGATTCCACAGTGAAAATGCAAAGTTTGATAACCATTCACTACATATGGTATCTACATAATTTTATAATTTCTTGGAAAGGAACTAGTAGAAAAAGATTCTGTCCACAAAACTGACCAATATCATCAATTGCTATTGCCTCAATTTGGAAATAAGAAACCACCATTCCACTGAATCACAGAAAGTTCTTCACCTGTTCCAGAATCAAGTTAGAGTAGTTTACCTCCAAAATCTGAGCATCTATAGATAAAATCCTTCATTGTCTGTGTTTCTACTAAAATACCAGAATACAAAGAAAAGTAATTTGCAATGTTCCGCTTGTAGGATATATTACATATAGGTTTAAAAATTGTTTGAGAGTTCAAATTAAAGTTCTTATATCAACTTTAGAAAACATGATTGTATAAGACGGGTGTGCAGAAAGCAAAAAATAAGAAATCTTGATGCATCTAATTCAATAGGAAGTTAATTGCTATATTGAAGAGAAGACATTAAGGATTACACTGATAGGCTACAGGTCATATTTGGAAGCCTTCCAAATTAACCCACCTCAGGGACGTCTGGTGATTCACGGCCACATTCTGTCCCTGAATAAAGAATCTTATCATAAGTTCCTCAAAATGTCTGTGTGGTTTCACCAGGTACTCTGGTTTCCTCTCATATCCTAAAGATGTGTATGTTAAATTTTTTTTGAGACAGTCTCCATCTGTTGCCCAGGCTGGAGTATAGTCCCACAGTCTCAGCTTACTGTGACCTCCGCCTCCTGGGCTCAAGTGATTCTCCTGCCTCAGCCTCCCAAGTAGCTGGGATTATAGTTGCCTGCCACCATGCCTGGCTAATTTTGGTATTTTTAGTAGAGATGGGGTTTTGCCATGTTGGCCAGGCTGATCTCAAACTCCTGACCTCAAGTGATCTGCCGGCCTCGGCCTTGTTAATTTCGTTGGTGTGTGTACATTGTCCCAATTTTGGAATGAGTGTGGGTGTGTACGTGAATGAACACTTTTTTGGAATGGAGTCCTTTCCAAGGTTGACTCCCACCTTGTGTCCTAAGCTGCTGGGATAGGTTCCATCAATCACGAACTAGAATAAGCAGGTAGGAAAATGAATGAAGGAAGGATTGAATGAATAGTACAAATTATTGCAAGATAAAAATATGCAAAGTCTATGATAATCATACAAATGCACAACAATAAGCAGTCTGATATGAAAGCACTCAGTGAGTATGCTCTATTTGTGATTGTTTTTGAATTTTGTGGTGGTAAGAGGTGCTCCTTACAATTTTTGCTTTGCATACATTTAGTTTATTATTTAACCCACCACTGACCACTGGTTCATCAAGACTCAGTGGTTCACCAAGAATTGGGGAAATAATTATCTTACTATTAAAAAAATCTTTCTTAAATGTATCTACAGCTCACGTTTATTTCAGTGTTTAATATTGGAACTGTTTTGGTCTTTATTTAGAAGATCATTGATGGTATTGTAGCCAGAAATACACCATGAAAAATTAACTCTTGTTTATGTCAGTTTGTCTAGGATCTAATTGTTTTCATTATTCACCATTTCAGTTAAAGTTACAGTTTCCAAGAACCTATGAATGATGTTAAGCAAGGGCTTACTTTCTATATAAAATTAAATTCAATATATTTAACAGCTGTTCTTCTATTCACACACACATACATACACATCAAATAAAGGAAAACATATTGAGTTGTTTTGTTCATTCGTTGTGTGTGTGTGTGTGTGTGTGTGTGTTTAAACATGGTGTTTACCATTATCCATTTGCTGGAGCCAGCAGCCTGGGGGTTCTCTTAAAGTTTTCTTGTGCCTCTGTCAATGTTACCTTCATCAAGATACATTAGCTTTCCCTTTTCAATAAAGATATCTTTCCTTTTCTCTCTCCTTTTGCGCTGATTCTTTTCTTCTTTATTTTAGATTTTCATTATGTCTTGGTCACGGTTACTATTACAACGTTGTGAATTATTTCCTCTCTTTCTCATACTATCTCCATTATAGTCTCATCAACAATTGTGACCCTCTCCCAGAGTAATCTTTTTTTAAATAAAATTGATGAATGATGTCATTTCCTAATTAACAGTTTTTTTTATTGCTGTTAGGATAAAACGCAAATGCATTATTATGGTGTACAAACCCCCACAGTATGGTCTTGTCTTTTCTCTCAACACCAAATACCCTTTGTATTTCAGACATGCTAAAGTATTTAAAGTTTTTCAAATTTATTATACCTTTGCATGCCTCCACAAATTTCCTCTATCTGGATTCATCTTCTGCCCTTTTCTTTACCTGATTGGTTTCTTGAGCAGAAGAAAAACTATCTCGCTAGATATCATCTCTTGACTGTAATAAAAGTATTCTTGAAGCACCTTGTAAATTTTTAAAACAGAACTTGCTATATATGCCCTTTTCAATGCCAATGCCCCTATTATGTGCAGAATAAACAGATGATTAAAGTGCAATGCCTAATTTCAAAGTTGTATTCATTTGGGGAATATTAAAATGTCTGAAAATCTAGTATGTATAATAACATATAATATATTTTATTGTAGGTGTTTTCTATAACAATTTTTATAAAACCCAATTTCTAAATCTTTTAAAAGCAAGCTTTCTTTTAACAAGTCTGTGTCAATATCCTCTCAAGTGACCACCAAAACATAATCTCATATCCCTTTAATGCATTATCAACACTGTTGGCAGACTGATGTTTCTGGAATATAGATTGAATTCTGTAACTTCCCAGCTTAAAAGCTTTCAATGGCACCACAACGTCTATTGGATAAAACTCAAACTTGGTGACATTGCCTTCGTGGCCTATTAAAACTTGACTCTAAATTAACTTTTAGGCTGTATCTCCTACAAATCTCCCTCTTATTCTAGCACCAACCATCTTATCCTTTGAACCTACCATAACTCCTAACACCTCTTGCTACTGCATGTTATTTTTCTTAAATATCATTTCCACTTGGAAAATCAATACTGACATAACTACATTTCTTTTCAAGTTTTTCTTCTCTGGGCTCTCCCTTATTGTATTAGTTACTCATTATTTCATAGTCCCAAATATTTAATATCTAATGCATTGTTCTGCTATGTTGTATTTTCCCTTAGAATGAATACTTATCAATTAGACGGGAGATTCCTCAAATACACAAGCTATGTTTATTTTTCTTTGTTCTTCAAGGATATATCACTCAATATGCTCTAAGAGATTTACACGTTTATAAAATGAATTAAAAAACACAATAAAAGTGTGCACTCATAACCCTACATATATATTTGGTTTATTATTGTATTACTCATCTTAACTATTTTATTAATCTTTATGATTAAAATGTATTGTCAATCCATATCATACAGATACAAATATATGTTACACATACAAAGACCTGTGTAAGGTGTATATGCATATTTTAAATAATAATAATAATAAAAAAAGATACTTGAAGTTATTCAAGAAAATGGGTAATTAGATTAAGTAAATATTATATTGTGTGTCATGTTGTAAACATGGCATTATATAAGCCCTTGTATGATGGTTCTAGCAAAGGCACAGGACTAGAAAGGCAAACCCAAATCTTAGAGAACCAACTGTTCCAATAAGAATGGACTGCTGTCTTCATAGGCCATCTGTGTTTTGAAAGGAACATGCATGTAAACTAAACAGAGATATCGTAAAAGCAATTACCTCTGACTCCTCAAAAACTTTGAAGGTGTCACTAATTCCTGCAATTCTTCCTGACATAAAATATTCTTTTTGATTTGCTATCTTGGCCTTGAGGGTAAGTGGGATGATGCTGGAGTTTTCTTTTGGTCTTTCCTTCTGCAATGGCTCACCCTCAACAGGTCAGGAACTCAGAAGATTCTAAATATATCCATCCTAGTGTTACAACTGAGTTCCATGGAAATAGCCATAAGGAAAAAAAAGCTACGTGACTTGTCCTGGACACCATTTATTACCTGAATTCCATAACTCCTTTCTCAAGCGAAGGAGCTATGATTGTGTTTCAGATCAGTAATATCACTGTCAACATAGACCCTGAACTAAAAACCCTTGAAAGATAGTCAAATTTCTCCAGTGTGTATTGATTCTGTATAAGGTCTTAATGAAACACATGCTGAATATACATAAATTGGCACTACACAGTCCTTGTAGGTTATCCAGTTTTTACTGAGCTCTGGACTGAGAACTGGCTTATACATGAAAAGGGTTTAAGAGACTACAATTTTTTATTCTTGTTATCTTTTAATTATTCAGGTTATATAAGTCAAATTACAATTTAATTGGCTGCCTTTTTATTTCATTCCTAGAAAAACTATAATCTATTACTTTTCTTTAGGATAAGTCACTCTTGTTTCTTTTACTGTCCTGAGGTTTATGTTCATTACATTCACCTTATCTGTTGGTTAAATGTTGTAATTAGGCTCCTGCAATTCCAAAATCCCTTAATCTCTGTTAATAGTTGATATGGTTAGGCTTTGTGTCCCCACCCAAATCTCATCTTGAATTATAATCTGCATAATCCCCACATGTCAGGAGAGACACCAGGTATAGGTAATTGAATCACAGGGGAGGTTTGCCTCGTGCTGTTCTCATGATAGTGAGTGAGTCCTTATGAGATCTGTTGGCTTTATAACGAGCTCTTCCCTCTTTGCTCCACACTTTTCCTTCCTGCTGCCTCGTGAAGAAGGTGTCTTGCTTCCTCTTCACCTTCCACCATGATTGTAAGTTTTCTTACAGCCATGCTGAACTGTGAGTCAATTCAGTCTCTTTCCTTTATAAATTACCCAGTCTTGGGTAATTTAAAAACTTGGGAAAGTTTTTAATGACATTAAGAAAATGGACTAATACAATAGTAGAGATCTCAGCTTATTTGTAGCATCTCCTATTGTCAAATATTGTCAACAGAGTTCAGCTGGATTAAGGTTCTCAAAGATATTGCTTCCTAGGAAAAAATGTGGATTTACATTTGTATTTTGAGTTTAGACATTCAAGAGCTTCAATGATTCTTTCCACAGACATGCTCTTTTGGGCCATGATTTGCATAATTGTATTATTTTCATGGTTATCAAATTGCTATTATATTGCTATAGCCACAATTCCCCAATACCATGCTTGTCATCTACACATTAGTTTTTGCCTCCAAGCCATCACATGATAATGTGAATGTGATGCTAATGCATAGCATGGATTACCAATTTCCAATTATTCCACAAATAAGAATGTTTTCTGTTTGTTTCTTGAATGTATTCAGAATCCCACTGTAGAACCTATAGGGAAGGTCTGTTTTCTGACATCATTCCTTGTATCAATTACTGGAACAGTTTATATAAATAATTTAAATAAAAGTGTGGTCATAGTGAATGGAAACCAGCAAAGGAGAGTAATGCACAATGGGACAAGCCATAGCAGTGGATCATTACTTAGGCCTGAAGGGACAAAGAGATGAGGAGTTTGCTGTGACAGAGAGAGTGAATGTAGTTGTAGAAGAGTGCCACTTTGTATGTACTGGAGATGGTCATAAAGCTCACTCTGGCAGACTGCCAGCATCTCTTCCCAACTCCACAAACCATCACAGCCTATGATGTCATACTGATATTAAAATTGGTATTGATAGCTTAATATTAGTGATATTAGTTATGGTGCAATGACTTACCTTACAAAATGTAGAATAGAAACTGCTAAAAACAAGCCTTTTTGTTTTTTCCTTTCAGAGAGCTGATTATTAAACATATACCTGCAGGTCAATGGGAGCACCCAACAGAACCTGTGGCTGTTAGTAAAAAAACAAAAGGGTGGGAACTAACCTAGTAATCATTTACTCTGCTATTCCTCATGTATCCAGCTATTGCCCCTCATTCACTGGCAGAGCAAAATTACAAGCCAGAAGCCAAGAGTCATGTAATGTTGTCAATAAATGTTGGTTTCCAAGGGTGCAGAACAAGGTAAAAAGCCTAAAGAGAGCCAATCTAAGTAAAATATATTTATTGCAAGTGGTTATTAAATAAACTTGTGTCAATATGTGCAGAGTAAGAAATAGTCCTTAGCAAAGACTTCAGTGAATAAATGACAAATATAAGGGACATCACTTGTAAAGGCCCTTAAGTGTGACTAGCTTGGGTTTTCCATGGACTACAAAGGGCAGAGTGACTGCTGTACAGGGAACAAGACAGAGAGTGAAAAGACATGAGGTTAAGGAGGTCGAAATGAGCTAGATAATATAGAGTTTAATAGGCCATAATAAATGATTTATGATTTCAAATAACTTTTGATATGTTATTTATATGCAACAAAATTCACCAATTTAGACTTTGAAATTTGATGTGTTTTAGTAATTGTGTAAAGCCAAGTAAGATACCAAATAAATTTCTTACCTGAAAATGTTTCCTTCGGTTCTTTGCCGTAGATTCTTTCTCTTGACTTTCATCTTAAGGCAAACAATAATTTCCTGTCACTACATTTTTCATCTTCCAGAATTTTATATAAATGGACTTTAGTCTTTTGTATGTAACTTTTTCACTTAGCATAATTACTATTTTGAGATCGATCTATGTTGTTGTGTATGTTAGCACTGCTGAGTAATATTTTACGGGGTAGATATATCACAATCTGTTTCTTTTGCTTGGTTTTCTTTTGTTGTTTTTAGTTTTAATTCACCAGTTTAAGGATATTTGGGTTTCCTTCTATTTTCGGGTAAAAACAATGCTACTATAGATTCAAGTTTACAGATCTTCATGTAGATATGTACTTTAATTCTCCTAAGTAAATAGTTAGGGTATTAAATTGTTAGGTCTTGTGATAAATGTATGTTTAACTTTTTAAATATACAGTTTTACAAAGTAGTCAAATTTTATTTTCCTAACATCAAAGTGTAAGTTTCATTTGTTCCACATTCTTACCAGAATTTGATATTATCAGTCTTTTTAACAAAGACTTTCATTATTAGTAAATTTGTAGTGGCATCTTATTTTTGCATCTTATTTATTTATATTTTTACATGTTATTTACTTACATTTTCCTAACTGCTGACATCAAGCATTTGCCTTGGGTTTATTAAAAGCTTATATGTTCTCTTCTGTGGAATATCTGTTTAAATTCTCTAATCAGTTTTTAATTGAGTTGGTGCTCATTATGTAATTCTCTCTCTCTCTACATGTGTATATATATGTCTATATGTGTGTGTGTATGTGTATATATATATATATACATATATGTATATTTTATTGCATTTTAGGCTCTGGAGTACATGTGCAGAACATACAGGATTGTTGCATAGGTACCTACATGTCAAGGTGGTTTGCTGCCTCCATTCCCCTGTCACCTATATCTGGCATTTCTCCCCATGTTATCCCTCCCCAACCTCCCCACCCCCTGTTGTCCCTCCCTTATTCCCCCATAACAGACCCCAGTGTGTGATGCTCCCCTCCCTGTGTCCATGTGTTCTCATTGTTCAACACCCGTCTATGAGTGAGAACATGCAGTGTTTGATTTTCTGTTCTTGTGTCAGTTTACTGAGAAAAATGGTTTCCAGATTCATCCATGTCCCTACAAAGGACACGGACTCATTGTTTTTTATGGCTGCGTAGTATTCCATGGTGTATATGTGCCACATTTCCTTGTCCAGTCAGTCATCAGTGGGCATTTGGGTTGGTTCCAGGTCTTTGCTATTGTAAACAGTGCCACAATGAACATACATATGCATGTGTCTTTATAACAGAACAATTTATAATCATTTGGGTATATACCCAGTCATGGGATTGCTGGGGCAAATGGAATTTCTATTTCTAAGTCCTTGAGGAATTGCCACACTGTCTTCCACAATGGTTGAATTAATTTACACTCCCACCAATAGTGTAAAAGTGTTCCTATTTCTCCACATCCTCTCCAGCATCTGTTGTCTCCAGATTCTTTAATGATTGCCATTCTAACTGGTGTGAGATGGTATCTCAGTGTGGTTTTAATTTGCATTTCTCTAATGACCATTGATGATGAGCATTTTTTCATATGTTTGTTGGCCTCATAGATGTCTTCTTTTGAAAAGTGTCTGTTCATATCCTTCACCCACTTTTGAATGTTTTTTTTTGTGTTTTTCTTGTAAATCTGTTTTAGTTCTTTGTAGATTCTGGACATTAGTCCTTTGTCAGATGGGTAGATTGCAAAAACTTTTTCCCATTCTTTTGGTTGCTGGTTCACTCTAATGATTGTTTCTTTTGCTGTACAGAAAATCTGGAGTTTATATAGATCCCATTTGTTTATTTTGGCTTTTGTTGCCAATGTTTTTGGTGTATTAGTCATGAAGTCCTTGCCTATGCCTATGTCCTGAATGGTTTTGCCTAGGTTTTCTTCTAGGGTTTTTATGGTTTTAGGTCTTATGTTAAAGTCTTTAATCCATCTGGAGTTAATTTTAGTGTAAGGTATCAGGAAGGGGTCCAGTTTCTGCTTTCTGCAGATGGCTAGCCAGTTTTCCCAACACTATTTATTAAACAGGGAATTCTTTAACCATTGCTTGTTTTTGTCAAGTCTGTCAAAGATCAGATGGTTCTAGATGTGTGGCCTTGCCTCTGAGGCCTCTGTTGTGATCCATTGGTCTATATCTCTGTTTTGGTACTAGTACCATGCTGTCTGGATTACTGTAGCCTTGTAGTATAGTTTGAAGTCAGGTAGCGGGATGCCTCCAGCTTTGTTCTTTTTGCTTAGAATTGTCTTGGCTATACAGGCTCTCTTTTGGTTCCATATGAAGTTTACAGTGATTTTTTCCAGTTCTGTGTGGAGGGTCATAGGTAGCTTGATGAGGATAGTGTTGAATCTCTAAATTACTTTGGGCAGTATGGCCATTTTCACAATATTGATTCTTCCTAACCAAGAGATTGGAATGTTTCTCCATCTGTTTGTGTCCTCTCTTATTTCCTTAAGCAGTGCTTTGCAGTTCTCCTTGAAGAGGTCCTTTATATCCTTTTTTAGTTGTATTCCTAGGTATTTTATTCTCTTTGCAGCAATTGTGAATGACAGTTCATTCTTGATTTGGCTCTCTGTTATTGGTGTATAGGAATACTTGTGATTTCTGCACATTGATTTTGTATCCTGAGACTTTTCTGAAGTTGTTTATCAGTTTCAGAGATTTTGGGCTGAGACAATGGAGTCTTCTAAATACACAATCATGTTGTCTGTAAATAGAGACAATTTGACTTCCTCCTTTCCTAATTGAATACCCTTTATTTCTTTTTCTTGCCTGATTGCTCTGGCTAGAACTTCCAATACTATATTGAATAGGAGCGGTGAGAGAGGGCATCCTTGTCTAGTGCCACATTTCAAAGGGAATGCTTCCAGTTTTTGCCCATTCAGTATGATATTGGCTGTGGGTTTGTTGTAAATAACTTTTATTACTTTTTAAGGCACAGATGTATTATAAGATAAATATCACATATATTTCAAAGTATAATAGCTTTTCAGAAACTATAGAGAAATAATGTGTTTTCTCATTATAGTATGTGCATGATCCTCTCAACATTGGTGTGTATACTTTATAGAGAAAGTAAGAAATTGGACAATATAAAATCCCAAATATCAAATTTAATAAATCAACACTATAAACTTGAATAGTCAAACATTTACCCACTATTTTACTAGACATTTAAAAAATAATTTGAGAGGGAAGAAATATGATATTTTCTGATTTTCAATTCTTTTGGTTGATCTACTCCACAGTCACAACAATTTATTCTCCCTGGTGACAAGAAATGGTATAAGGAAAAGTTGTCAGAATGGTTTTTTTCTTTAATTAGAAAATCAAAAATATAATTAGCTTAGATCTTAGAATCTGTTACCTTTCCAAGGTGATTCAGGGCCCATTTTGGGAATCTCTGAGTACAAAACCTGAATTATTTATAGTGTGCTGCTATTATGTCCACTAAATAAAACCATTATAGTTGAGTGAAGGAGTAAATATTTCATCACTTTAATGGTTAACATTTTTTCTAGTTGTTTTAGTATCAAATGTTAAATACGGACAACCTCTAGGTTAATCCTGATCAGCAAATCTTTTACATTATCAGCATAGTGTTTTAAAATTTTTCAATTAGTTGGCAAAAGCAAAAAAATCAGATATTTCTCTTTTA
This sequence comes from Cacajao melanocephalus, assembly GCA_963573385.1. NCBI lineage: Eukaryota > Metazoa > Chordata > Mammalia > Primates > Pitheciidae > Cacajao > Cacajao melanocephalus. Next base: position 13,679 of record CAUYLG010070990.1, read on the forward strand.
AATATAGATTTCTAGTCTTTGCTAAGAACCAGATTTGACAACAATGATCCTATATTCCCTATGGAAAAAATCAGCTGGAGCTAAGTAGCTGCAATCCGTCTAACCCAGCTCTTTCCTGTCTGTTGAAAATTCATTACTGTCTTCTATTTAGACCCAGGATGCTTCATAAAATTATCTGTTCCATGTTTAGATCCTATAAGTTATTTTTGTTTTGCTTGACTTTTGCCTTTTAATTTTCCTGATAATTATAAAGGTGACTATTAATTTTATTTTTATTGTGTAATAATCAAAAATATTATTTATGATGATAAAAGCAGTGATTTCCACACTTATTTCATTGAACATCCTTTTTTCTTCAAAAAAATATTACTAGGATATAATATAGTTGAAAATAAACACTTTTATCTTTGAAGGATTCCACTTAGTGTTCTCCTCTCCTCATCTTTCCTCACCTTCAGAGGTGTTCTTTGGTGTGAAGAGTAATCTCTACCAAGAAAAGCAAGGCATCTAACAATATCAAAGCTTCCTAGAAGTAGAATTTGCAAATACCTATTAACATAATTATTCATATTTTTGTATATGATGGCTATCTTATTTTAGTGAAGATTTTCTTAGTTGAGACTTACAATTTTAAACATCTGTGTAACTCTGTAACTTAGTCCATCCAGTGTAAAACCAAACATCAAGATCCTATACAAACTTCAAAGATGCAGAACTACCATAAAAGTGTCTCTTTCCAAGTGAAATAAACCCAGAAAGTGTTCTCACAGTGTAGTTCACAGCTTGGCAGCCCAGGACTGTGCTTTAGGGAGTTTACCATGTGTTTGTTTTTGTCACCAGTTACATACATACAGCTTTGATAACGAGTGCTAAACTCAGAAGTACTCAATTGTTATTTTCCTCTTCATTGATTTTTTAATCTCAAGGTGACCTAGTCTGATTCATGCCTGTATCTGCTATACAAAATTCCCTATATATTCTAGCAGGCTATACTAAAGGTAATAAAAGTTACAAGCCATCTATCTAAAACTACCTGAATAATGAAAGCTCATTTCAGGGAGCTGAATAGATAAGATATTGACTCTGGTAAAAGAAAATGTATGCTAAACTTATGGGCTGGTAATATATTAAATGGAATTAAAGAGACTTGCTGGCACCACAAATAACCTAAATCTCATCTGGAACTAAGATGATTTCTAAATATGTGAAACTTTCAACTTGGAGGAACTTTAAAAATATTGCACTGTCAATAAAGCTCAATGAATGTTAAAAAGGATTTTCTTATTTAATAAGGATCCGGTTACTTGATGTAGCTCTTCAATTAAAATTTGCCCAAGTTACTATTCTGTCCCACATATTAAAGTGAATAAAATTCCTTCTCCACTACTTTATTAAACCGAATCTGAGTGCTTTTGGGTTTGGTTTGTTTTTATTGCTTAGTTGCTTTTGTTTATAGAGCCTTTTTGGAACCCAGTATTGAATAGTGAATGAAACATAAATAGTGCCTGAGTTTATAGAATTTATATTCTAATGGAAGAAACCAAAAAAGAAAAGGTTAAATGTACAATATAATATTCTATAGTGAAAAAGAAAAAAGCGTTATAGAGGAAAATGAACTGTGTAATATAGGGCATTAGGGAAACAGTGATACTTTTCTCAATAGAGTTGCAAGGAAAGCCTGTTTGAAGATGGTGATATTTGCAGCAAGAATTAAATGAAGTGATGCTACAGCTATGTGAATATGTGGACATAAGCTTTCTAACCTGTGGGAAGATCACTTATAATTCCTTGAAAAAGAATAATAGGCATCTTTTTTAAACAAAAAGAGAATTCACAATATTTGAAAAAGAGTATGACTACTTGGGTATGAGGTGCTAGAGCTATCCAGGGATCAAGTAAACTAGGATCTTGTGGAGAACCTGTAAAATAATGTAGATGTTGATCTAAATACATTTAGAAGGCCGCACAGAAATTTTGAGTAGAAGAATGACAGTTATTTTCAAAGGAATTGTCTGGTTGTTGAGATATTGTAAATTAACGTTCTGATTCGATCCAGTCCTGGTTAGTACGCTACATTAAGTCCCTTCTATCTTCAAAGGCGGCTCTTTGAGGAGGGAATGTTGGTTAAAGGCTTTTTAAATCTCTATTCTCTCATGGTAGAGCACCTTTCACACAAGTTCCACATTCTGCTCAGTACATATTAGAATTTCTGGGTTACAGAAAAATTTAAGTTAATTACTTCACCTTGCATTTCAGCTCCAAAGTTCACTAAGTATGCAGTTTCACCCTGATTCCTCTTACATACTTTTGCTCCATGGAGAAATTTGTCTTCTTTTTGAGTATGTCCACCATATATTTATTTATATATGCATATTTAAAATTATATTATTAGGAGAGAAAAGAGTAGCTTAATACATACAACTAGAGCACCACTGAGAGAACTTCAGAAAACAAAATTATTATTTTATTTTCTTGCTGCTCTTTGTCAGGATGGTAACTACTAAGTGATCACTTCCCAGTTTCAAATCGATTTTCTTCTCACTTGCTTTAAACCAGTTAATGATATTTTACAGGTTGTGTTTTCATATATGTTAAAAAATTAAAGTTCTAATTAAGTTTACAATCAAACTCATAGTTATGAGGTATTTTATGAAAGGTATTAAAAGATAAAAATTTGGTTAAAATCTAGAAGAAAAATATAATCTATAGATGATTGTTTTGACAGTTATTGACATTACTTAGACTTTACTTTTGTCAATGTTTTAATTTCTTTAGTCATACTTAATACTCTTAAACCAAAGCTTACTGAGTTTAGATCTTCAAGAGATTATTGTATAAATCTTTTAATAATTTAAACTCTTAAGACCTTTGAGTGTAGAATAGCAATTTACACTTCTACACTGATGTACGTAAAAGAAAATATAATACATAATTATTTTCTTGCATGTGTTCTATTCCTAATGCCCCTTTTCAAATAGAAATAAGCTCCTTTGACTGCTGAGCATTTTATTAATGTAATTTAGAGGACATAATGTAGTTTCCAGAACATTGCAGTGACACAGATGCAACAGCCGTATAATGAATTCCCTCATGTTTATTTCATCTTTCCTGCTACCACTTTTTTTCACTGATTACTTGACTCCCCTAAGTCTAATTTTAATGATGGCCCTTCAGATATCTGGAAACTTGAGTACCCATCTAGTCAATATAGCCTCTCTCACTACTTGATATAAGTTACACTGTTAATAGATGGCCTTCAGCAAAATGGTCATGCATTGGGCATTCTGATTTCTAATTTATTGTGTCACTAATAGTCTTTTATATTGATCATAATACTCTGACAACCCTTTATTATTTTATAATTGTTTTGCAGTTGAAGTGCTGAAAGTTGGAATTACTCTCATATCAAAATATCATGTGTAAAAAGAGTAATGGACGGTAAGAGTGAAATAGATAATTGGGAGCAGTTGGGATAAAATATTGTGGGGGAACCCTAAGGAATTTCATAAGAAAGCCAAGTTAAAGGACATCCTCAGTCACAGTTCAATGAGATAAATTGATAGCACCTGGATTGTATTTGTTAGTGAGTAACCAAAGGAAGCCATTTATATAAAAATGTTGCAGGGAAATGCCTCTAACCGTCATGGTCACCTTAAAATGAATGCTATGCAGCCATAAAAAAGGATGAGTTCGTGACCTTTGCAGGGACATGGATGAATCTGGAAACCATCATTCTCAGCAAACTGACACAAGAACAGAAAACCAAACACCGTATGTTTTCACTCATAAGTGGGTGTTGAACAATGAGAACACATGGACACAAGGTGAGGAACATCACACATTGGGGTCTGTTGGGGGTTGAGGGACTAGGGGAGGGATAACAAGGCATGGGGAGGTTGGGAAGGGATAACATTGGGAGAAATACCTAATGTAGGTGATGAGGGGATGGAGGCTGCAAACCACCATGGCATGTGTATACCTATGTAACCAACCTGCACAATCTGCACATGTACCCCAGAACTTAAAGTAAAATAGTAATAGTAACTCCCTCACTACATGTCTAAATTTCTCAAATTTCACCACTGACTCAATTTTTTTCTTCTTCTAGAATTATTAATTAAATAAAAGGTAACATCCGCTTTTAGTAGTGTGTGATTTAATTGATTAATTGAGGGTAAGAATATTAATGAAATATTTCAATTTATTTCCTGATATGCACATAATAAAATATGATCATGATGTGGACATTAGCTTTGGGTGACTTAACTTGTATTAAAACAATAAGAAATAAATAGGTACCTAGAAGGATATAATCAATCTATTTTAAAAGCATAAAGACTAATTGGTTAAAGTATCAATAAGATACTAGGGAATGATTCAAGGAGAAACATGAATTTAAATTCAGCCTTAGGAGTGAAAAATTATTTTAATACGAGATATGCTGATTCTATTGAGAGAGAAAAGGGGAGAGAAACGGAAAGTGAAAGAGAGAGAAGTATTTTATTTTAGAGATAAACTATTATAAAGACATGCCCTTCTGCTCCAAAAGAACTTAGACAGAGACATCAACAGATACTATGTATTTCCTTCATAACGACAAGTCAACAAAAATGCATAGGTGGCTTTAGCAAAATAAACCAAAATTGTTGTATGTCAATGGCCAAATTTATATAAAGTGATTAGGAATAAAATCAGTTACAGCTTTACAGGTGGTGAAGATATGCTTTTAATTTCTGTCATCTAACAAGAATTGCTAGCAAATATAACTAGTTTGTGACAGATATTTTAGTTTTGGTTTAACTCTAAAGTAAAAATTTCAGGCTGAGGCGTGTCCAGGACATGTCATTTGGTCACAGGTCATACCTTGTTCAGAAGCCCTGCCTCAGAAAAGCGGATTTAAATGGATGGCTCAAAAAAGGTTTAGATACTTTAACTTATGTCTATCTATCTATCTATCTATCTATCTATCTATCTATCTATCTATTGATCTATCTATCTATCATCTATTTATATACCTCCAAAAAGAGTTCAGCTGGCCTGTATATGACTTCTCCAGGTTTATTCTGAAGCTAAAAATGTATTCCTTGAGGTAGTCCAGTACAGTTGGCTCACTGAACTAAACAATTCATCCAGAAACAATTTTTGTGTACCTTTTAAATGTAGGTTGCTATAGGAGCTGTTAAAAATAAAAAATAAATAAAACAATTCACTTAAAAAAGTAAAAATGGAAGCAGCCTATGACTTCATGTATTCATTTACATTATCTGCTGTCAAATATTTGAAAGTATTTTATGAATAACCTTGTCAACTATATGACCTGATTTTTATCTGAATTGCAATATGAATAAGTAGACACTATTGGTTTAGAGATAAAAAATATATATTTAGAAAAGAGTGATTAAAATTATTATGTTTTGGATTCTATAAAGCATGCACTCACCACTTTATTTTGTATGTTTAAAATAAGGAGTGAAATATTTAGCCATATTTAATAACTATGTACTATTGGATCAAAATTTTATGTTTATCATGTTGTACAGTAAATGCAGGTAGAATTCACCTAAAGATATTTTTAGAATTATATGGCATATAAGTAAATGTGTGAATATTTACAGATATTATTTTCATATCAAAAGCACAAAGGTGGGTAAGCTCCTTCGCATGGAATTATTCCAAAATGAAAGGTTAGAAAATATCAGCTATCACATTGGCTAGTCTACCATCTCAACACTTGTCTCTCAGCGCAACCAAGTGTCACACAGCTCTCCTGAGGCAACAGCATAGGAGTGATACTTGATTTGATCCTGTTTATCAAAAACACAGATATCAGTGTTTATCACAATGTCCACTGTGATAAAACCTTACCATAATATGATAAATAAAGAAAAGCAATACGTAAGAAAGATTCAGTTTTGTGAAACACAACGAATGGAGGTGAATAAGAAAAAGGGGAAAAAAATGAACAAACACACAATGAGAAATCACATCTGTCTCAGATAAACAAATTGCTCTGCTGAAATCAATGGTATAATGTCATAAACAATATAGAAATCAAATTTTACTCTCATTTTCAACTTGAAAAAACAGAAACAACCCTGCAAAACTGAACAGCTCCCCAAAACTTCTCTTTGATCATTTCTTCCTGATAATTATTTTATCAAAAGCCATGCAACTATATTTAGTTATTTCTTTCTTTCCTGGAAACTTCTTGACCCAATCCCATCAGGCCTTCCTTCCATTCTCATTTCAGTTGTAGTTGCCGTGACATACAACCATCTCAGGTGATTTAAATCTCCAGGGATATTATCTCCATACTGTTCAATATATCTCCTTTTTGGTGAACCAAACTCCCATCCTTTCTACTTTACCAGTCTCTTTCAACAAGCACTCTTGAATTCAGTCCTCCCTCACCAAACTCCTACACTATTTCATCAAAAATCCCTAATCTTTGTTTGTCCTTTATCTTCTTATTCTCAGTAGGACCTGGCTGTACATTGAGCACATAATGCCTCTTTAAAGTCCATTCAAGTGTAGGCTGCTTTTGTTGTTTCTCTCCAACTACTCCAGGTTCTAGAGAAGTATAACACACTAGATGCACTGTTACTTGTTACTTGCCCATTTCAATCTTCAGGCTTTAAGAAAATTTTTTGAACCTCTTTCTTCCCTCAAAAGAATCAGGTCTTTGAAAACATGTCACCATCTTCAATCCACTTATTTTCTCTTTTACCACGACTTTGTCATCTTTTTTAGTTATATCAATATCCATGTAAATGTCAGTTTTAAAGCACATGTCTTTCAGTTTCTTTGTTTTCTCAGGTCAAATGAAGGTTTCCTCCGTCTAATTTTAAACATATACCCACTCACCTGTTTATTAGGTTGAATGCATCTTCTTTAGCAGTAGCAGCCTCCCTCCAGTCCCTCAGATTGTACTTTCTGACATCCTACTTTCTGGTCACCATCTCTGATCCTTCCAGTTCACTTAACACTATGATTCCCAGGCCAGTGGTTGTCCAAACTCCCTAAGAGTGCTAATCCATCACGCCATGGTAAACCACATCTTTACAAACAACCTTAACTTTCTTCTCTCTCTTCTATTACCGTGTCAGTTTACAAAAATGTTAAACCTGTTTCATCCAAACTGCAGGCATATTTAATGCTTGTAAACCAACAGCTGAACATTTATAGAGAAAAAAACAACCATATTGACTGGTTTGCTTTAGATTTGTGGTCGCCAATTTCAAATGAACATTGAACACTGAGAGAAAATTATACTGTGCTGCACATAAATTAATTTTTTGATATAACAATTCTCCTTAAGAGTTTAGTATACACCTCAATCAATTATGTTTTCAGGGACAAAACTTGATGCAAGTGATTTTCTCATTCCCACCATAAAATCTGTATCTACATATGCTGCCTTCCTTTCTGTTCTGTGAATATACAAGTATGTCTGCTCCCATTATGGACCATGATTTCATTAATAGATAGAACCCCACTCTTTCAGTCTATCTGAAGAAAATATTTTCTTTAATTTTTCCCTTCTTGGCTATATCTGCACTTTCCTTCTATTCTATTGTGACATTCTGCATATTTATAAAAGTACTTGGTATCCTCTGAGCTAAAAAATAAAACTCTCTAATCACTTGTAACAATTCAGTTGCCTTCTCGTTTTTCAAATGCTTTTAAAAAGTTGCCTATTATTGCTCCTCAACACTCTCTCCTTCCATTCTTTTTTTTTTATTATTGTACTTTAGGTTCTGGGGTACATGTGCAGATCATGCAGGATTGTTGCATAGGTACACACATGGCAATATGGTTTACTGCCTCCATCCCCCTGTCACCCACATCTGGCATTTCTCCCCATGTTATCCCTCCTGACCTCCCCACCCTGCCACTGTCCCTCCCTTGGCCCCACCTCCAACAGACCCCAGTGTGTGATGCTCCCCTTGATGTGTCCATGTGCTCTCATTGTTCAACACCTGCCTATGAGTGAGAACATGTGGTGTTGGATTTTCTGTTCTTGCGTCAGTTTGCTGAGAATGATGGTTACCAGATTCATTCATGTCCCTACAAAGAACATGAACTCTAGGTTTTTTATGGCTGCATAGTATTCCTTGGTGTATATGTGCCACATTTCCCTTGTCCAGTCTATCATTGATGGGTATTTGGGTTGGTTCCAGGTTTTCTTCCATTCTTTTCCAAGCCACTAAATTTATATTTTTATTCTTATAACCCACTGAAATTGGTCTTGGAAAGGACATCCATTACTAGTAATTTTTCTTAAGCTTGTGTTGAGTATTCATCTATGAAAACTCTCAGTAGAATTTTGCACTACTGACTACTCCCTTCATTATATTATATAATAAAATATATATTGTGGATGCCACGACATGGCAATGATATTTATCGGGCTTTCCTCCAATATTCCTGAAACATCCCTCTTAGTGTCCTCTGCTGGTTCTCCTTTTCTATCAGATCCTTAAATGTTGAAGCTCCTTCAAAGTTTTCTTTTCAATTTTATTATCTATTTCCATGGCATTATTTTTTAAATTATATTTACTCCTGTCTTTCTTTGTGTATAACCATGTTTCTCTTCAGAATTTTCAAAAATAGGTTAAAATAGGCCAGGCGGGGTGGCTCACACCTGTCGTCCCAGCACTTTGGGAGGCCAAGGTGGGCAGATCACCTGAGTTTGGGAGTTTGAGATCAGCCTGACCAACATGGAGAAACCCCATCTCTACTAAAAATACAAAAATTAGCCGGGCGTGGTGGCACATATCTGTAATCCCAGCTACTAAGGAGGCTGAGGCAGGAAAATCCCTTGAACCTGGGAGGCGGAGGTTGCAGTGAGCCAAGATGACACCATTGCACTCCAGCCTGGGCAACAAGAGTGAAACTCTGTGTCAATGAATAAATAAATAAATAAACAATAAACTTAATTTGTAAAACCTATCTCCATAATAACCAATATATGATAAATCTTGGTCCATGTGTAATGAACTAAGATTATTGGTATCCATCCATGTACTTCAAGCTGAACCACTTAAAACTAGGTTTATCACTTTTAAAAAATAACTCAGAGTTTTCTTTAAGTTTAATCATATAATTGTTTTTTAAATATCTACCCAGTGTTAAAATATCTTTGATTTTCTAATTCTGATAATTATATTTTTGTTTGTTTTGTTTAAATTATGATACTAGGAAGTTCCATGCATTAAGGGAATTTGCTACAGTTTTAAATTTTCTTGTAATCAAGAATACCTCACTCTTTTTTTCCCCAATTCATTTCTTAAGGGAACCATAATTTCTAACATTCTTTATTGGGCTAATTGTATCTCCATGGTGCCAATGTGCTCATAGCTCCAATGCATTCTACAAACTTAATTAGAACTAGAGGTATGATGAGATTCACGTTCAATATTTAGATAAGGATATTTCCAAATTGGTGTCATTTATATTTTGTTGCTTTGTATTTCAAATCAAGAGATACATTGTATCTGCCTAGATAAGAGGTCAAAATTGATCAGCAGGTTCAACAAGTTTTATCTATTATAATATTTACCTATAAGACTTTCACTCAGTGATTTTAATAGTCATTACAACTATTTTCTTATTATTTATTCACATCATCTACATGCCTTTAAATACCATCTATATGTTGGTGACTGATTTTAAATTTATAGCTTTACCTCTCTTCATTTATATCTAACTATTTACAAACCACCTCTTCTTGAAGGTCTAATGCATAAATTAGAGTTAACTTTCCAAAGTGAAATTTAGTCCCTATCCTTAACTCTTAATCCATAACCAAGACTTCTCACCTCAGTAAATGGCCATATCAGATGAGTTGCTCTTCTCATAAGCATAGGAATATTTCTCTACTTTACTTTTTGCCTCATTGTATAAAATGCATCTATTTTTATATCTGATTGGCTCTATTTTTCCAAATATGTTTAAAATCATGTTGTTTATTCTGGGGCGACACTTACCTATTTCACTATAATCTCACACCTAATCTAATACAAGAGTCTCTTACTTACTTTACCTCTTACCGCACTTGTCTCACATTTCAGCCAAAGTGATCCTTTTAAAACCAGTTCCCCCTTTGGCTCTAAAAATCTTCTGATAAGAAAGTGCTTCAAGATGGCTGACTAGAAGTACTTTAGGCTCATATCTTTCACTTAGAATAACAAATAGTATATAGACAATCACATTTCAAATACATTATTGAAGAGAGAACACTGGAATTCAACAGAAAAGTGAAAGAAAATACCAAAATCGAGGAAAGAGAAGGAAATGAGGTGGCCTGCTTGGCTGGGATTGGCTGGGAGCTGGAAGTGACTTCCCAACATGTGGAAAGTGTAAGTAAGTGACTTCCAGTAGCCCAATCCTTAGCATGTAATTGTGCAATCCTAGCCATGGGAGAGCCTCTCAACCTTCCCAACTCTTGAAACTAACATAAGGTGCTCCCAGGAGACCAGAAACATGGAACTGCTCCAAAGATTGAGCTCACACTGTGTACCAGAAACTTTCTGAGATCTAAGTGGCTAAGGCAAGGCCCCCTTTTCATACCCAGCCCTTGGCAGACTCTATGCTGTCCTGGGGCTTAGTGTTGCTGGGACTGAGGCCTAAAAGAAACCAGGGATTTTGCTGCTGGAACTGTGGTGCAAGCTGAGATTATTCCCACAGCTAGGGGTGAAATATGAGAGAAGCATGGTTAACAGCTGTCAATGCTGAGAAGCAAGCAATGCTGAGACTAAGACTGGGATGCAAGTAATGTACAAGTTGCTGCTGGAACTTAGTCATGAATGAGGCAGGGCTTCTGCCACCAGAGTTGGTGTTCAAGATAGGTGCAGGCTACTGCGTAAGGGAGTCCTAAACTTATAAACAGAAGGATAATATCCACCATGATGAAAATACACAAAAATAGAAAACTCACTGGTAAAACAAACACAGAAAGAAGGAAGCAAAAAGACTCAAACGTTACCTATAGAAATCCACCAAACCACAAGGACAAACAATAAGAGAAGAATAAGGAACTCAAATATAGAAAACAATTAACAATATGACAGGAACAAAACTTCACATACCAATAATAAACTTCAATGTAAAAGCATTAAATTATCCACTTAAAAGATATAGAAAAACAACTAGATTAAAAAAATCCAACTATATGTTGCTTATAAATATCTCACTCTATTAATGAAGGCATATACAGACTGACAGGAAAGGGCTGGAAAAAGATATTCCACACAAATGGATACCAAAAGTGAGAAGGAGTAGCTACACTTAGGTAAATCATATTTTAAGTCAAAAATGGCATAAAAGGAGAAATAAGGTCATTACATAATGATAAAAGGTTCAATCCAGTGAGAGGATATACAAACTTTAAACATATAGCACTCAACACTAGAGCACACAGATTCATTAAGCAAATTTTATTAGATTTAAAGAGAACGATAGGCTACAATATAAAAATAGTGGAGGACTTCAACACACCATTCTCAGCTTTAGACAAATCATCTAGAAAGAAAATCAACAAATAAACATTATGTTGAAGCTCAACATTAGATAAAATAGACAGAACAAAATTTAGAAAACATTCTATCAATTGCAGAATGTACACTCTTTTCACTAGCACATAAAGCATTCTCCAGGATGGATCATATTTAAAATATCAAAAGTATATTAAATGTCTTCTCAGATAAATAAAACTGTGAATTAATACCAAAAAGACCTCTAGAAAATATAAAATACATGGAAATTAAACAACATGCTATTGAATGACCATGGTATTTTATTATAGCAGCCTGAACAGATGAAGACAAATGAAAAACTTTTTAAAAGTAAACTGGAAATAATTGTTATGATGTTATAAAATGTGAAATTGTGGATCATCCGTTATGAGAGATAGCATTATTCATTTAATAGAAAGTAATGGCTGGTAGATCAGGTCATCAGTACAAATGGAATGAGGAAAGAGATAAAATCCAAATGCATATTCACTAGGGTGCCTAATAAGAATGAAAGAAGGGAATATAAATGAATTGATGGAGCTGAAAAACACGAGAACATCATAAGCATACACAAGTTTCAATAGCCAAATAGACCAAGCAGAAGAAAAGTATCAGAGATTGAAGATCACCTCAATGAAATAAAATGAGAAGGCAAAATTAGAGAAAAAAGAGTCAAAAGAAATGAACAAAGCCTCCAAGAAATATGGGATTATGTGAAAAGACCTAATCTACATTTGATAGATGTACCTGATTGTGATGGAGAGAATGAATCCAAGCTGGAAAACACTCTTCAGGATATTATCCAGGAGAACTTCCCCTACCTAGCAAGGCAGGCCAATATTCAAGTCCAGGTAATACAGAGAACACCACAAAGATATTCCTTGAGAAGAGCAACCCCAAGGCACATCATTGTCAGATTCACCAGGGTTGAAATGAAGAAAAAACACTAAGGGCAGCCAGAGAGAAAGGTTGGGTTACCCACAAAAGGAAGCCCATCAGACTCACAGCAGATC
>CAUYLG010070991.1:0-19848 GCA_963573385.1 Cacajao melanocephalus
CGTGTGGCTCCTCCGCCGGGAATCTCCCAGTCTGTGGGCAACAAAAATTCGTCTGAAAGTGCGGTGTCCACTCGCTCTCTGCGCTTTCACTGGGAGCTACAATCCTGAGCTGTTGTTAATCGGCCATCTTGGATCTCTCCTTAAAAAAATAAGTATGCCTTTCAACCAGCTGTCCCATTTCTGAGAATCTATCCCACAGAAGTAAAAGCAGTAATATGTAAGATTATGTACCAAGAGTGTTTTCTGCAGCATTATTCATAGCAATAGGAAGGAACAGGAATCACTGGATAATGATATATCTGCACCATGGAACTTTAGGTAATCATAAAAAAAAAAATTTGATTTATACCAGAAGTGTCTCCTCTGCCATTCTCTCTGTTATGGATTTTACTGTTTATATTCATTTACTAGCATTTTAGTGAGGTCCAAGAGCGAGAAAAAAATAAATGTATATGACAGTCCTCTTAATAATTGAAAATCTGACTAAGTGGATTTCAAGATCTTCTTTAACTTCTATTTCTTTTCCTCCTAGAGCTCTGAGATTGTTTTCAACTCTAACTTTTTCATCTTCTTACCCTTCTGTATTTTGGAAACAGGAAATCCCTAGCTCCAACAAGTTAAATTCTTCCTTCTTGCCTGGCTTTTAACCCCTACTGGTCTTTTCTACCAATGGCATCTGAAGGGGCACAGCCTCAAACATTCTCTCTAGAAGTTAACTCAGAACCAATGAAATGTCAGTTCAGACATTATTCCTGGGATATTTGGACTTGCTTGGAAGTAAGAGACTCACAGGACAGATACAGCATTTCTGTATAACCACAGCTATGTCTTCCTTTTCTTTTGCTTCTTACAGATTTGAAAAAGGGCGCATCTATACATTCATTGGAGAAGTCGTCGTTTCTGTGAACCCTTACAAGTCATTGAACATTTATGGAAGAGACACGATTGAGCAGTATAAGGGCCGTGAGCTATACGAGAGACCGCCTCACCTTTTTGCTATTGCGGATGCTGCTTACAAGGCTATGAAGAGGCGATCAAAGGACACTTGTATTGTGATATCAGGTAATTAGAGGGGTCCCCTCTATTTCCAAAGTCAAAATGTGTTTAATTTATCTGATACTCAAGAATCTGAACAATTAATTGATTAAATCTTTTTTTAAAGGTAGAAGCCTAAGCAATTCTGTAGGAGAGAGAAAAGTAATGAACATTAAATACCAAGTTTTTTGTATCATTTCTAATCATGCTCTAGTCTTGGTTCATTTACAAATATATATTACACTTGGATGACTTCTGGCCAGTTTGTTAGATTGAGCTGACTTGGAAAATGTTTCCATCTCAAACACATAAAAATAGTGGATAAAATGTAACAACATTAAATAACAAAATGAACAAAGTGAAACCAAGAAAATGAAATACTGAGGTACGAAAATGAAGAATGAGCTCAAAATCAGACTAGTACTTGGGAGCTTGTGTTGAGGGACCTCCAGAGGCATGGGGGCCAGAAATAAGCTTTCAGAGCTGGGGGGGGCTGAGCTTTATAAACCCCAGCAAGGAGGGAGAAAGGCACGAGTTAGGCTGCAGACCTTCCATGCCCGAGAACTGGAGCCAAACTATCTATGTTAAGCTGAGCCCTTCAAGGACTCTGTGTAGTGAGATGGGGACAGGAAAAATATCTGTCCACTGACCCAGAATGGTCTCTCCCAAACTGTGGGAATTTCTTCAGGTGCTAATAATACCTCACGTTTGCACTGGTTTTTTTTATGCTTTTAGAAACCCTCTTATAATCGTTATTCTATTTTGGTTAGTTAAACAACTCTCTGGTATGTAGAAAAGTTATTTTTCTACTTTACAGATAAGAATACTAAAGGTCAGAGGAGTTAAGTAACTTAGTGTTGGAGTTAGAAAATTATATCCTAGGACTATGTTTTATTAAAACAAATCATGAAAACAATATTGCTGTGTTTTAAAGGGGAGAATAAAAACAATTACATGAGTGTGTGAAGTAGAAGCTAAATGTTTCTTCCCCTTGCGTGCCTTAATCTTCCCAAGATTCCAACAGTAACAGCTGTTAACAGTTTAATGTTTATCCTTTTATACATTTTCTCTGCATGTGCAAACACATATAGTCACAATTGCATATGTAACCATGTTATAAATATATAATTATAGAATTATGTCTGTTGTTATATAACTCATTTTTCCATTTAATAATATATAGTAAATATCTTTTCATTGGTGTTTCTGTAGAGCTGGTATGTTCTTTTTAACCATAGTGTAGTGTTCCATTTAAATAATTGAATCATAATTTATCCAGTTATCTACTGCTGGATATATAATTTCCAAATTTTAGCCACAACTTACAGTATAGTCTATAGAAATATTTTAAAACCTTTGAACATTATTATTATTTGGTTATGTTAGTATTTTTTAGTATTTCTTTAGGAGAAATTTCTACCAGTGGAATTTTTGAGTCAGAAGACATAAGCATTTAAAATTTTTGATAGGTAATTTGAAATTGATTCCTCTTTCCCCATACCCCAGCCATCATCCCAGTTGTCATGCTTGTTCTATGATTCTTTCTGTCTGGAGCTTGCTGTTTTGTTTTTTCACTAAAATTACTCTAACTTTAATTTTTTTTAAAAGAATTATTTTGTCTCCTCTAAGATTAAAAGAAATTCTGCTATAGAAAATGAGGTTCTATGAATTTAGTTCTGACTACTGTTTGAATCACTACCTTATTTCTTTTCTGCTAGACTTATGAGTCCCTGCCAAGTACTAAAACTTTAGTGTTAGTTTACCACATTGGTAATTTTTTCCGAAGTAAATTTTTATTTGTAGTCTCCTTATTATTTTAGTTTTATAATAGTTTTATTTTCTTTATCATATTCAGGTTTGTTAGAACCACTAACTGTATCAAGGCAGGATGAAATAAAAAAGCAAAAAAATGAAAGAGTGCAATGTGAGGGATTTTAAATGTTTAACTAGTATCAGATTTTTTAATTATTCTATTAAAAATTAGCTTACTTTTGGTTTAAATTATTATGTTAAGCCCTGAACAATTTTTCCCCCTAGGGGAAAGTGGAGCTGGTAAAACGGAAGCCAGTAAGTACATTATGCAGTATATTGCGGCCATCACCAATCCCAGCCAGAGAGCAGAGGTTGAAAGGTAAGGGCTCTGTAATAATAGGGAGGGATTCTTCTTGGCACTCCGTTTTCTCTGCAGGACTTGTCTAGGCCTAAACCCTAATACCTGTGGGTTGAGCATTTTTTGATGATCAAGCTACTTTGATTCACTTAAGTGCATGTTGTTTCTATACTTTTACTTACTTCACTATATCTATTTCTAGATTTGTTTTTAATAGAAAAATACTACCTTGGTAAGCTTTACCTAATTATGAGACCAAAAAAATCATTACTCTGAAACAGTTGAAAATGTTCCCATCCTGGTTTATTACTGCTGACTTAAATGTGGTCAGCAGAGCTATTAAAATTTACAATGGTAAGTTTTATTGTTCCACCTCTCACAGGTTCCTTGCTCTTTTCACCACATCAGGGTTTTTAAAAAACTGTATTCTGAGAGAAGTGGGACCCTGGAAGGCAGACTCATGCCTTCCCATCATCATCATTACAACATTCAGAACCCACTGACAATGGAATTTCTGAACAAGATTCATTTTCTAAAAGGATTTTATGCCATACTATCCTGCTGCTCACAGGAAAATGAGTAATAAACCTGGTCTCTACTTTCTGGGGCCCAGCATTTAGGGGAGCAGCTGGCACATAGTATTTGCTTAACAAATACATAAGGGATGAATGGATGATAGCTATAAAGCAACAAGACTCAACTTTCTTATGTGGTGTAGCCTTTTTGAAGAGGGAAACTATTTTCCTAATTGGCTACTTTGAAGCTCAGTACTAATTTAGTAAAGAGTCCCACCTCATGTACACATTACAATCTTCAGTTTTATGAATAGGAAGAAAGGATACTGGGTTGATATGAAAGAAGAGAATTTACACTCTACTGCCTCACGTGGCCTTTCTTCTTTTCTTCATACGGAGCTGCATCGCTGGGTCAGGAGAGGCATTTTTCCTAATTGTAACATATCCCTGCTTCTTATTCTGACTTTACAATCTAGTTTGACAAGGACAAGGACATGTGTGAGTTTTCTTAATTTCCTTAGGAGCTCAGGAGAGCAACTAGATGAGAAATAAATTAATTTTACATCTACTATAGCAGAGTAAGGCACATGTAAATTTACTAGTCCTCCACAAACATATCACAAGCCATTTCCCCACACACACATATTTTTAAAATATGCCTTCATTTGTGAGATGTTAAGGTTGAATGCTCCAGTATTAGTGGGAGTAACAGTGGGTCTGCTACATCAAGGTATTTCAGAGGTCACAGTTATTTCTGCAGGTATGCCTGTATAAGAGGAATTCTATCAGAGAAATAAAAATAAGGATAAAATAAGGATAACTTCTAGCATGAAGTTAAAAATGTATCCATTGGGAGGGACTGCTCTAGAGAAAGTTAGCATTCATTGAATAAAGGATGCATTAAATGACGTACAAGGCAGAAATTCCATACAGCTTCAAACAAAATAATGAACAATTTCTGAACTAGTAAAGATTCAACTTGAGATGTATAACTAAGTACAACAAAATTTCACAATTCCAGGTTTTATAAGCAAGTGCCTTAAAAATTGTATCATTTTCTGTATCACCTATTCTCTTTTCAGAACACATCTTTTTGAAAAATTTTCTTTATGTAAATAAAATATATACATTTATAAAAGGGAAAACAAAAATTACAGAATTAAATTGAAGGTGTAAAGGTTCCCTGGAATCCTACCTTGCCCACCCTATCAGTCTCCTGTCTAGAAAACCTTAGGTGTGCTGATCCCTCCAGATTTTTAAGCATTTACTGACACGTGTGCTTGCACACACACACACACACACACATGTGTATACGCATATATACACACAAGGATCCTGCAATGCATGTTATTTGACAACTTGATTTTACATTTGTTATTATATGCTGGACATTTCCATGTGAGTACATACTAATGTACTTCATTCTTCTTAGCACCTCTATAGTATTTCACTATATTGGGAAACAAAACTTTATTTTTATCTCTATTGGTGAACATTTAAGTTGTTTGGGGTTTTTTTGATACTGCAAACAATGCAGGAGTCAGCATCTTTGTATAAATATTTGCATGTGTTTTGGCAAAGTCCAGGTTTTAAAAAATTCTAGTCTCTATAAGTTTTTATAATGACTTTCATTTATCTGTGTTAAAGAGTGAAGAATATGTTGCTTAAGTCCAACTGTGTTTTGGAAGCTTTTGGAAATGCCAAAACCAATCGTAATGACAACTCAAGCAGATTTGGAAAATACATGGATATCAACTTTGACTTCAAGGGTGACCCTATTGGTGGACATATCAATAACTACTTACTAGAAAAGGTAAAATGTGCTTAATTTCTGAGGGTAATGTTGTAAGTGCTGAATGTTTAAACAAATTATAGAATTTATTTTATTAAGTCAAAATAGCTTTAAATCCTATTCTCCCTTCTTGATTAGCTTTTTATGATAAGATACTCTTCTTTTGTCTTCTATTCTTATAACTTACAATGTCAAGTTGGAAAAAGTTGTGGATTTTGTACATAGATTTAGGTATGCATGTGAATGGATGGAGGCGCAGGTATGAGTGTTTGCCAACTTTTGGGTAATTTCAACCAAAAATCAATCTAAGACTAATCAGTTCTAGTCTTTTTATACATCACCATCTTCCATACATTTTAATTTTATGTATTAAAATTTTTTTCTAGTTCCTGTTTGTTCATTGCTTTGTAGTAACATATATATATTTTGTGATCTTACATCCTAATTATGAAGCAAACTGTATTTGGTCAGTAAAAACTTAAAAATAGGCCCAGTTCTAGAGGATTCCAATTAAAACTTTCTTCTTGGGACCACCAGAGAGGTTATGTCTGGTTTTGTTTTGTGTTTTTTGAGACATGGTCTCACTCTGCCACCCAGGCTGGAGTGCAGTTGTGTGAACATAGCTCACTGCAGCCTCAACTTCCTGGGCTTAAGCGATCCTCCCACCTCAGCCTCCTGAGTAGCTTGGACCACAGGCATGGGTCACCACACCCAGCTAATTTTTTTTTATTTTGTACAGATGGGGTCTCCTGTGTTGCCCAGGCTAGTCTCAAACTCTTAAGCTCAAGTAGCCCTCCTGCCTCAGCCTCCCAAAGTGCTGGGATTACAGGCATGGGCTACTGTACCCAGCCAATTGTGTCTTAACTAACCTTGATTATCAGTGGGCATGACTGCAAGAGAATACATAGAGTTCGTTTTTACAGTTAAGCTTTTCCTTTACAAAATTAGGTCTCCACCCTGAATTTACACTGATCTAAGCTGACAGGTTTCTCAGTTAAGGGTTTCCTATCCCAATTAGGCCATAGCATCCTTTATGGCCATTTAATACAGTATAATCTTTATTTTTGTTTGTAATTGAAGTCAGACTGTTAAGGAAATAAATCTATTACCAGAATCAGTTGAAAAAGGACAGGAAGCCGGGCGCAGTGGCTCATGCCTGTAATCCCAGATTGTTGAGAATATTCCTCCCTAAGCATTCCTTCCTCTTCTCCCCACTTCTAATCCTTTGGGAGGCTGAGGCGGGCAGATCACCTGAGGTTGGGAGTTTGAGAGCAGCCTGACCAACATGGAGAAACCCTGTCTCTACTAAAAGTACAAAATTAGCCAGGTGTGGTGGCTCATGCCTGTAATCCCAGCTACTAGGGAGGCTGAGGCAGGAAAATCACTTGAACCTGGGAGGCAGAGGTTGCGGTGAGCCAAGACTGTGCCATTGTACTCCAGCCTGGGCAACAAGCGTAAAACTCTGTTTTAAAAAAGAAAGAAAAGAAAAAGAAAAAAAGGACAGGAAATGCCAGGTATTATTATCAGCCTTTTTTCCAAAATGTTTCATGGATTCACTTTATGTATAATACATATTCAATCAAAAGGGTCCCTTTGAATGAACTCATATTTTGAACCCTCTCCTAACAGCAGTATTTTTGGAATCATCTAAGGCAGAGGTCCCTATGGACTGATCTTGCTCAACTGACTTCTATTACAGGATATAAGGCATCGCTCTTTGAAATGCCAGCAGACCCTGGGGAAAGAAATGTTGAGAATATTCCTCCCTAAGCATTCCTTTTCTCCCCAGTTCTAATCCTTACCCCACCCCCAACCACCAAATTCTATCTTTAGGCTCCAAGTTAAAAAAATCAAAATAGCTTCATTCTTCAGAAAGTTTTAGGGACCTCTATTTTAAGCAATAAAAAGAATTATCAAAGAATTGCAGGGGAAACCCCACAGAGAAGATCTATTCTTAGATGAGTATACAATCCATGGGGTCTTTAGGATTTTTAAATGCTCTGTAGATATAAGTTTCCCTAAGAAATTGGCTACTGTTTTATTTTAGAGGCACATTTTCAGGCTAACCATTTTAATGTGTTTTTTCTTAGTCTCGAGTGATTGTGCAACAGCCAGGAGAAAGAAGCTTTCATTCTTTCTACCAGGTTAGTAATCTGTTACACAGATAATTGATCATTAGCTCAGTTGTGCAGGAAATAAGTATTTGTGTCTTGAGCTTTCCCCAATCCTATGCGTCCCTCACCCTCCATTGGCCCCGCAATACATCACGCATGCACGCACCACACACCCTGCCCTACGTGCTTAAGAGATTGGACGAGCGTGACTGTTCTACCCAGCTGGTAGGGGCTTACCCAACCATATGACTGCCTTGGGTGAGCATCACCCATATTTCTTGCAGTGTAAATAACACTTTAATGACTGTGAAAGCTTTTGAAATGGTACATTCTAAATGGTAAATTAATTTTTGTTGTATTTGTAATTGAAGCTGTTGTTTCCATATTTGGGAAGCAAATATTCAGAGAAGGGAATACAAATTAGGTTTGTTTCACTCATGTAGGCTATAAAGCAGTATGATTGCTTTTAAAAAACAATCCAGATTTATAACTTCAAGGGAGAATTGTCTTCTTTAATCCATCAAGTTTAGAAAAAAATTCGTGTATTTCTTTTGAAGAGTGCTTTTAGATTCTAAAGCAGAATCTTTTAAATAGCCCTCCTGTTGGCAAGTCTTTACACTCAGAGAACAAATATGATATATTATAGTAATTTTTTAAAGCCCAAGGTAATATAAATCAAGGCTAACAAATAAGGTGGGGGATCAAATTAGGCAATATTGTTTTGGATTTTTAAGAAGTAAAACTATAAATTGATAAGATTGATTTCCATGTGTAAGCTGTCTCTGAAAGTAACTGAACAATGACAATACAATTGAATGTGATTCAGTTGAATAGGTAACTGCTTTAATAGACACTACTCATTTGTATATATAAGTTCTGGTATATTTGGTTTAAAAATCAATTTTTAAAATCTGATAAGTAGACTTTTTAAGTAAATATATGTATACAGTTTAATTTAGAGAATTTAAACATGATACCTTCCAAAGACATATCTATATAAAAGCACTATAAATTTGTATTTATGGTTCTGTTGGCAATTTGCCATGTTTTAAGTAAGCCATTTTTCTACCAAATATAAAAGAGTTCTGTTTATTTCAGTAACGTGTAACTTTTTCCGAGTGTTTTTCCCACTTGGGTGAAACTATTAAAATTTATCATTATCCAACGCTATGGTCATGGTTCCCCAGCTGTCCTCCTTTCCTGAGAGGTACAGACTGATGAGGAAAAGCTGTTTCCAGTTTGATTCAGCATATGACTGTCTGCTGATGCTTCTTACTTCTGTAGCGATGTTGTCTTTTTCTAAATTCTGAGACAGAACTATATCCTGTCTATAATGAGACTGCTGAGCAAGTGACCACCGCAGAGCATAGGATCCTGTTTTACAAATGACGGCATTTAAAGCAAGAACCTTTTATGCCAGTTATATTGTGAATGAGATGAGACATTTTCAAAGTAATTTTCTTTATGACTGCATAACATTCTCTGTAACTGATGACATTGAACCCTTTTACCTTCAAGGTTTTAAAAAAACAAAAACAAAAACAAAAAAACTTCTTCAAAGCTAGAAACAGAAAGACGTAAGTGAGTTAAGCCCAGAAAATAAATAAAAGCCAGATTACGCTAAGTTAGGGTTTTGTTCAATGTATGCCTGGCCAACTTATTTCTATTTAAATATTTTTCAGCTACTCCAAGGAGGTTCAGAGCAGATACTACGCTCTCTACATCTCCAGAAATCCCTTTCATCATACAACTATATACATGTGGGAGCTCAATTAAAGGTGAGAATTTCCTCTTTGAGATTGCTCAGATATAAAATCAATCAAAGAATCAGAAGAGACATTCAATAATTATCTGGTCAAGCCTGCTGCCTTTAGGCAAATAAATGTCTCTTTTATTCTGTTCTATTTTTTAAATTCTCGACAGAGATTCAGTGCATTTTTGAATCAGCAACTTTGCTTAAAATCAATTCCGATATTTTATCACCATCTGACAGGAAAGAGGTTTTTTTCTATGTTCAACCTTTTATTTTAATTTCTAATCCTGTCCCTATTCCTTTTGACACTGTAAAAATATTGATGACTAGGAAGTCTACCTCCTAAGAAGATTTCGTATGATTTGGCCAAAGGCAAGTTAGTAAGACAAAATTAAAATGCACTTTGATTCTGCATTCACTATTTGTTCAAATATTAATTTTGATGCACGCTAGAAATAGTTTTGTGCCCCTTGAGGCATTTCTATTCAGCTTTCAAGTTTTTCCATTTTTTGCCTTTTCTTGCATGCAAGCACTTGCATACACTTATATACAGGGATATTCTTGCTCTTTTATTTCTAGTTCATTTTCTGCTAGTAATTTTGCAACTAATTCTAATAATAATTTGTTGATAATAATTACACTATTCTATTTTGTAGGAGGGAAGGTATATAAATGTATAGAATAAAATATGGTAGGATATAGATCACAGTATTATTTATTCTGGATGGGTGAGATTGTGGATATTTGTGTTCTGTTTTTCCTTATTTAAAAAAATTCTATAATAAAAAATTTATGGCTTTCATAGGAAAGAAATAAAGGAAACTGTAAAGGAAAAAAATCTAAAATGTGGGAGATATTTCTTTAAAAAAATTTATTAATCAAAGCTAATTATACCTGCATTACTAGTTTAGCTGTACTTTTATTGCTGTGCATAGAAATTAATGATATTTTAGTTTTTTGCAATTAATGTTCCATTATTTGACATTTAGGTTACAACAACTTTACTTTTACAGTCATCTAAGAGTAGGAATATTTGGCTAAAAATGAATTAAAAACAAAAGACAGGGCACAGTGGCTCACGCCTGTAATCCCAGCACTTTGGGAGGCCCAGGCGGGCAGATCACCAGAGGTTAGGAGTTCGAGACCAGCCTGACCAACAATGGAGAAACCCTGTCTCTGCTAAAAATACAAAATTAGCCAGGCGTGGTGGTGCATACCTGTAATCCCAGCTATTCGGGAGGCTGAGGCAGGAGAATAGCTTGAACCCGGGAGACGGAGGTTGCAGTGAGCCGAGATCATGCCACTGCACTCCAGCCTGGGCAACAAGAGTGAAACTCAATCTCAAAAAATAAAAAATAAAATAAAATAAAAACAAAAAGCAGTAGAGGGCAACACTTCAACTCTCTGAGAACTAGCCAGAGGCACTTAAAGATATATAAAGAATTGTAAAGTCAACACCTGGAAAGCTAGTGACTGGGAATTTTTTTTTCAATCAAATTGTCTTATTGACTAAGTTACTTTTGACCAAGTCATGTAGAGTCCCTACAGAAAGCAAGTATTAATAGCCTTTTTTCTAGGTTAAATTTAGCTTAGATTCCCTTTTTATCAAAAATTTTCCATTTCTGCTTTCCTTGCTTTTTTTTTTCTTCCTAAGAAAAACAAAGAAGTAATAAGTGATCATAGTCAAAACCTAAAATAGAAACCAAAAGGAAACAAAAACTAACTCTTACCATACAGAGATGATTATTGATAATGGTTTGTGTCTATAAGTGGAATCATATAATAAATCCTGATTAAATCTGCTTTTATTCTATCTTTCCATGCAAACAAATATAAACTAATATAATAATTAATATAACTGTAAAGTATTGCCCTGTCTGTATCTTAACCAGTCCTAAAATGCAGGAATTATATACAGTTAAGATATTTTGGCTTGCAAGTAAGAGGAGACCCAATTAAAAGTCTCCAAAAACAATAAGAAACTTAATTATCTAGCATAACAAGAAACCCTGAGATGGGACAATTTCAGAATTAGTTTATTCTGAAATTAACTAATGCCTTAACAATGTTGTTAGGAACCCAGGTGTTTCTGTGGTTGTTTCCCCAAGTTACAACTCTTCCACACTTAGTGGACAGCTTTGTCCTCTTAGGCTGGTTTTCCTTGCAGTCACAAAACGTCATCAGAAGTTCCAAGAGTCACAGGCAAAGGAGATGTTCATGGCTTATTTCCTTTTATAAGCTAGGGAAACCTCTCCAGAACCCAACTTCACTCATCCTCCATAAACACTTTCCCACATATTGTATTGATCAGAACGGCATCCCATGCCTGTGGCTAACCAATCATTTGGTAAGGGAAATAAGATCACTCTGATGAGTTTAGACCAGTGAAGATTTGCCTCTTGAGGCTAGGTAGATGCCAGTCACAAAGGACATGCACACTTAGAGAGGAATAAACAAATCAGGGTTCAATCGGCAAGAAAGAAATGGAGTTAGAGGATGACTGTTAGGTTAGCAGCCAACAGTTCCTCACAGTAGGACATTTAGATTTTGTTTATCCAGTTATTTTTCAATTTCTACATGGTTGCAGTTTATAATCATAGTAATATCTGATACTGCTGAGTGTTTTTTTTTTTTATGTGCTGGTACTAAGGAGGTGCTTTATATAAATCCTCATTCAATCCTGATAACCACCCTGTAAAATATATGTTATTATGCCCATTTTATTTGTGAGGGAATTGAGGTTCAATGAGGTTAAGTATCTTGCCCAGGGTAAAAACAAAAAACAAACACCTAGGAGGAGGAGGGGCTTGCCTGGTTGTCTCCTGCATACTAGAAGAACTTGTACTTACCAGGCAGAGAGGTCCCCTTCCAGAGCCCTTCCTCAACAAGTGAGCATCAGGCCAGGTCTCTGTATCCAGACAAGAGGAGAAACTCACCAAGGAAAGGATTGGTCAGGCCTCTGTGGCTGCTGCTGTGGTAAAACTAATATAAAGTTACTATTGCTTTATTGTGAATTTGTTTTTACACACTTGTATTTCCAATGTGATGGCCACAGCTCTTTAAGGGCAGGTGCTTCATCTTTGAGCTGCCTATACCATTTAGTAGCGCTGACTTACCAAACGCTTATCAAGTGAGTAATTGAATGAAGTTACAGTCTCAGACTATTTAATAGCTGGCTGAATGGCGGAGGTTGACTCTTTTGCTTTTGAGGGCCCACTTTTTCTTACCTGGGAAATAAACTGACCGATTATATGAGAGTGAAGTGTCATTGCCAGCCTAAACAAGACAACTGTGGAACAAAGAGCCACAAACAACAGTAGCCAAGCATGTGTCTCGGAGGCTCCCACGTTCAGCACTTCCATTTGTGATCTCACATCCCATGCTGTTGCCTTCATGGGTCATGGAGTGGGGATCGGCTTCTCTGAGCCAGCTCAGGACTTGCTCCCTCACTGGTTCCAGAAAAGGGCACAGTGCCTTTTTTTTAGGTGATGGCTTTCACACACAGGTGGGCTTTGTACGTACTGAATTATGTTGCCACTCCTGAAATGATTTTTATTTTCTCTGGAGACTTACCATCCCCTCAAGTGATTTACTATGAAGGCAAAACCTTGGCATTATTTAAATTTAGTTTTATAATTGTTGAATTTTAATGCTCATATGAAATGTCTGTGACAAGTTTCCCATTTTCATCCCCAGTCTTCTATCAATGATGCTGCTGAATTCAAAGTTGTTGCTGATGCCATGAAAGTCATTGGCTTCAAACCTGAGGAGATACAAACAGTGTATAAGATTTTGGCTGCTATTCTGCACTTGGTGAGTAGGGACACCTCTCAAATATATTGTCTTCTGGTGGGAACAGGATGCTTTCTCAGAAGATTTTGTTTTGTGTTTTCCCTATAGATTTAATAAGTATTCAGAGAAAAATTTCCACATGTTTTGAAGAAATTACTGTGTCTGTGGTTCTTGCCATCATGTTATAATATTATGAGGGATTTTCCAAGCCACTATAGGGTTGGAGGCTACGACTTCAGTTAATTGTCCTACTGGTATTGTCAGACTTTGAACTGGTTAATTTTAAGGATGAAAGAATTCAGCAGTGATGTGACTACTAGTGGTATAAATTTCTAGTGACATTTGAAACACAGAACCATAGGTTATCAGAACTGGATTTTTGATCGTCTCATTTTACAGATTGGAAACTGGCCCTGATGGGTGACGTGACTGCCTCAAAGGCACAGCCAGCTCATCCCAGAGCCAACACTATAGACCACGTTGGCAGACTCATGGGCTACTTGCTGCCCACTATACCGCACTGAACTTAGATGTGAAGAACTGTTTGTCAGATTTGTTTTGTAACCATTTATATAATTAGAGATATTTAAAATACACTGAACATATACTCTTTACAATATAAGTGACAACATGGATTCAAATCTGGAATAAAAATTACCTTTCACTTAATATAGCAAGATTTAATTCTAAATGAATCAGGAATGTGCAGGATCTATATGAAAAATGTTGTATAGCAATATAAACAATAAATGTTCCTGACAAGGAAGACTTCAGTATTATAAACTGTCTCATCTGTTTGAATTAGTTTTTAAATACAGTGTAGCAAACCCTTTCAGAATCCAAACAGGAATTTTATTTTGTTTTTAACTTGACCTATTGCTTCTAGAATTTACCTGGAAAAAGATCAAATAAAATATGTGAAAGAAGCATCATGTAGGGAAGGGTGAGGGAGGAGAGGGAACATGACAAGTTCTACCAAACTTAAAATGATAGTAAAAGCTATAGTACTTTATAACTTTTGCGTATATTCAGCACCAGATCAACAGATTAATGAACTGATTGGTTAATGTGCTGGATGTTTGGTAGATGGTTAATAAGTATTTGTTACTTATTGAATGAGTGGAATATAAATAGACTCAAACACTTGAGGAAATTTAACATATTAAAAAGGTGACATATCAGCTGGACAGGGTTGCTCACACCTGTAATCCCAGCACTTTGGAAGGTTTGAGGTGAACCGAGTGCTTGAGCCCAGGAATTCAAGACCAACCTGGGCAACATGGCAAAACCCATCTTTAAAAAAATACAAAAATTAGCTGAGCATGGTGGCACACATCTGTAGTCCCAGCTATTTAGAGGGTCTGGGGTGGAAGGATCCCTTGAGCCTGGGACATTGAGGCTGCAGTGAGCTGTGTTGCACCACTGCATTCCAGCCTTGGTGACAGACCCTTTCTCAAAAAAAGATGACATTTCAAATCAGAAAAAGCTAGACTGTTCAATAAATCCTATTGGAGCAACTAACCATGTGAAAAATAAAGTTAGATTCTTACTTGACATCATATGCCAAAATAAATTGTGGATAGATTAAAAAGTTTAAGGA
Organism: Cacajao melanocephalus; assembly: GCA_963573385.1. Taxonomy (NCBI): domain Eukaryota; kingdom Metazoa; phylum Chordata; class Mammalia; order Primates; family Pitheciidae; genus Cacajao; species Cacajao melanocephalus. The sequence goes on from CAUYLG010070991.1 coordinate 14,712, forward strand.
AAAAAAAACTGTAAAAGCATTAGAAGAAAACATCAAATGCTCATAAACCCTTTGGAGTAGGAATGGTCTAAGCTGACACCAAAGAAAGAGAGACCTAAGGCAAAAGATTCATAGATTTGATTACCTAAAAATGTAAAACTTCTATCTATCAAAAACATACACTGAAGGTGAAAAGATAGATGAATGTCTGGAGAAGGGGAAAAAGTAAATGAAACACTCTGTTTTTATATGTTGAGATGTATAATGTATTTAGGAAAATAGGCAGAAACAAGGTCACTTGAATTACATTTTACATTGGCAAATATATCCTTGACATAATGTCTCATAATATGTTATTTTTTTCACTTTTGATACAGGGAAATTTACAATTTGTTGTAGATGGTGACACACCTCTTATTGAGAATGGGAAAGTAGTATCTATCATAGCAGAATTGCTCTCCACTAAGACAGACATGGTTGAGAAGGCCCTTCTTTACCGGACCGTGGCCACAGGCCGTGACATCATCGACAAGCAGCACACGGAACAAGAGGCCAGCTACGGCAGAGACGCCTTCGCCAAGGTGAGAGTGTAACCGACCCTCTGTCACCTGGTGTTGATTGCCGTTGCAGTTTGAGTGAAATCCTGTGAGGATGTATTCAGACATTCTTAAAAGAGGGTTAAGGCTTTTAGAAACCATAATGATATTTTTCGGCCATCAAAGTCTCAATAAAACTCCCAGATGTAAGCATCACTGCCAGAAAAGGTTCTGAGAAGAGCGGAAGCTGACTGGGGGCGGAACTCGTGAGGGCCTCATGTGCATGGCCCCTTTCATGGCCTCCTGTGCTGCTTCTCTCACTCAGGAATGCTTCGCCAGAGTCAACTGACTGAGCTCTGATCCATTCTTTTTTTTTTTCAAGTTTTACTAAATTGACAGATAATAGTTGTATATGTTTATCGGTACAATGGGATATTTCAGGAGATGTACACATTGTGGAATGATTAGATCAGGCTGATTAGCATACCTCTTACCTCACCTACTCATCATTTATTTGTGGTAAGAACATTTAAAATCCACTCTTAGCAATTTGAAACAATATTATTAATATTGTTATTAACAGCAGTCACCATGCTTTGCAATGGATCACCAGAAATTATTCTTCCTGTCTATCTGAAACTTTACCCTTTGACCAACGTCTCACACTTTCTCCATCCACCCCCCTCCTCTAGCCTCTGGTAATCACCATTCTATTCTCTGCTTCTATGAGTTTGACTTTTTCAGATTACATATAGATAAGATTACACAGTATTTGTCTTTTTGTGCCTGGCTTATTTCACTTAGCATAATGTCCTCCCAGTCTGTGTACCAAGCCTGCAGTGATAGTACTACAATTCATTTAGCCATCTTCCTCTTAAATCATCAACTTTGCTTCCCTTTTTTGCCACTGCAAACAATGCTGCATGTCTTTATACATATGTGCTTACACAGTAGTGCTTTTATTTCAATTGGATGGATTCCCACGAGTGAGCTTCTCAGGTCAAAGGGTATACTTATTTTATTTTTTATGTTTTGAGATGGTGTCTTGCTCTGTCATCCAGGCTGGAGTGCAGTGGCATGATCTTGGCTCACCGCAACCTCCATCTCCCAGTTCAAATGATTCTTCTGCCTCAGCCTCCCAAGTAGCTGGGATTACAGGGGTGTGCCACCATGCCCAGCTAATTTTTTGTATTTTTAGTAGAGACAAGATTTCACCATGTTGACCAGGCTGGTCTCAAACTTCTGACCTCAGCAATCCACCTGCATCTGCCCCCTCAGAGTGCTGGGTTACAGGCGTGAGCCACGGTGCCTGACTGTATACATATTTTAAACTTTAAATTTACTGATTTTATGGCTGCACAGTAATATTTCATTGTTAATTTCATTACTAGTATATTTGAGCATATTATATTTTTGTAGAATGTTTAAACATAGTCTAAGAATTGCCTCGATATATCTTTTGTACATTTTTCTTTGGAGCTGTTCTCTTTTTATTGTCAATTTCCAAGTGTTCTTAGTATATCATAAACTTTAACCCTTTGTTTATTATCTGTGTGGCAAGTGTTGTATTTTCTCACATCTTACTTGTTGTTTTGCTGGTTGATTAGATTGCTGTCTATTCTGTTGTTTACACTTGTAAGTCTTAGGCTTGGTTTTTAATCTTGGGAGAATATGAATTTTTCCTAAGTGCAGTGGAAAGCAATAAGGAGGATTTTAAGGAGGGGCAATGACATCAAGTTTGCTTTTTTTTCCCTGAGTCGCGCAGGCTGGAGTGCAGTGGTGCAATCTTAGCTCACTGCAACCTCCACCTCCCAGGTTCAAGCAATTCTCCCTCCTCAACCTCCTGAGTAGCTGGGATTACAGGCACCCACCACCATGCCTGGCTGATTTTTGTATTTTTAGTAGAAACAGGGTCTCATCATGTTGGTCAGGCTGGTCTCAAACTCCTGACCTCAGGTGATCTGCCACCTCAGCCTCCCAAAATGTTAGGATTGCAGGCATGAGCCACCAACCATACCGGGCAAGTTTGCATTTTTTAAATGATCACTGTGGCCTTAGTATGGAGAGTGTTATGGAGGCTAGAGTAAGAATGGAAGCAAAGAGGCCAATTAAGGGGATATTTTTTTAATCCAGGAAAGAGATGAGGGAAGCTTGGACCAGAAAGGTGGAAGTACAAATGGGGAGAGGAGGGGGATTTGAGATGGACTATGTTGAAAAAATAAAATTCATAGGACCTATTGCATGGGGAATGAGAAAAGCAAGGGTAATACTTTAACATGGTCTGGCTCCAGCCTGCCTCTCCCACCTCATTTCATACCATATCCCCCTCCCTTTCTTCTTCCCATTAGTCTTCTCTCAGTCCTCGCAGATTATCCTGATCCCTTTCTCCTTCCAGTCACAGGGCCTGTATACATCTGGTCCCTCTACTTGGACTGCTCTTCTCTGCTCTCTTGCCTGGTTACCTCTTACTCATCCTTCTGATCTCAAGTCAAGCATCCCTTTCCCAGAGAAGCCTTCCCTAGCCTCCCTGAGCACTGTGTAGATTAAATTCCCCTCAGATCCCATGTACCTCTCCTTTAGTGTGGATGTGTGTCTGTGAGGTGAGGGGCAAATGAGAGAGACAGAATAATTTTTTCCTTCACTCTATTCCCTAAATTTCTTGGAGATTGAGACCATGTTTGTGTTTGCCTAGACCTGTATCTCTAACAAACTATATGTAGTAAATATTCAAATGTTTGTTGAATAAATGATTGAATTTCTAAGTGGTGCTATTTATTTGTGGCTAAAAGGATAGGAACAGTTGTTGGAGGAGGAAAGATCAGGAGTCCTTTGAGTTTGAGATGGCTGTGAGACATTGAAGAGTCAGAGTCAGGTAGACTCTGTGAGTCAGGAGCTCAGAGACTGTTCTCTGGGTCTGGGTTGGGATGATACTTTTGGGAGTCATATTATATTTGTATTATTTAATACTGGGTGAGATGATTTAGAAGGTGCTAGAGAGTGAAGAGAAGAGGGCCAGGAAGAACTCCAACTTTTAGAAGTCAGGTAGAGGAGGAGACTCTACCAAAGGTCACTAAAAAGGAACATCCAGTGAACAAAGAGTAAAATTTAAAAAGACTGTTAGCCCAAATCCAGAGAGAAGAGTGTTCCAAGAAGGCAGTGGAAACCTAGGTTGAGTTATGCTGAGCGACAGAGTAAGATGTCCATATGAGGTACAAGAAAGTGTCTATGTAGAGGTGCTGCAAGTCTTTGGTGAGCTATTTCAATGGAGTAATAGGATGTAAGTGGAGACTGGAGTGAATTGAAGAGTAAAGGGAAGGTGAAGAATGGAGGTAATGGATATGGGTGAAGAGAGTAGGTAGCTGGAAGGTTTTCTAACAATTTGACATTGCAGAGCATATGTGTATCAGGATGTGAGTGTATGTTAGCATGTGGCACCTTTGTCCATGTGTGGTCTGGTGTGTGTGTTCTTGTGCATTGGATGTGTGTTTGATTCTCAAGGAATTTCAACCCATGGTCTTTGGCTCAGATCTCCATTTAGCATTAGAAATCAATATTTATACTTTTAGAATTCATTTAGCTTTAGTGGATCATAGATATTAACTCACTAGCTCTCAACTCTTAATAGTTGATTAAATTAACAATAAAGCAATGAACTGGCTTATTCAAGGGATCAGGCAAAGTACTGATCGACCCGGGCAGGGAAACATGCCTGGAGAGTGTCATTGGAATTAGTGTTATGACCAGTAATAATCTTTTAAAAATACAAGCTATTTACTTTAGTTTTGCATACATCATGTAGTTTTTGTTGTTGTTGTTTTATGGACAGTCTACATTTTCAGTTGTTCTGCTGAGGCTATGCTAAACAGTGAAAAGGTGGACAGGAATTTAAAACTGATCACAAATTCTAACAGAGGACTCATTCCCAAGTGGGCAAGCATTTATAATGCTATTTTCCTTGCAGGCAATATATGAGCGCCTTTTTTGTTGGATTGTGACTCGCATCAATGATGTTATTGAGGTCAAGAACTATGACACCACAATCCATGGGAAAAACACTGTTATTGGTGTCTTGGATATCTATGGCTTTGAAATCTTTGACAACAACAGGTAAATTGGAAAAGATACTTAAAACCCTGCGGCTTGTTTTCTATTTGTTGAAACCTAATTTATTCCTTTTCTTGTAGTTTTGAACAGTTCTGCATCAATTACTGCAATGAGAAACTGCAGCAGCTATTTATTCAGCTGGTTCTGAAGCAAGAACAAGAAGAATACCAGCGGGAAGGGATCCCCTGGAAACATGTGAGTGAACGCTTACAGGAAATGCCTTCATGTGTTTCACATAGTATTGATAACGTCAAATCTTATTTTAGGTATTTCTTGGTCTTTTTTGGGTATTTGAAACATCTGAACCTTAGCTTTCCTTTTTTTTTTTTTTTGAAAGAAAGAAAAAGAGAAGAAAGAAAGTGAGAGTGAAAGAAAGAAAAAAAAGAATGTAAGAGAGAAAGAAAGAGGAAGAGAAAGAGGAAGAGAGAACAGGATTCTTGTTTTATTGCCCAGGCTAGAATGCAGTCTAAAAATGGGTATTAAAAACCTCTTTTATGCCAATAATTGTGCTTAACAAT
>CAUYLG010070992.1:0-51625 GCA_963573385.1 Cacajao melanocephalus
TTTCCTTCCTTCCTTCCTTCCTTCCTTCCTTCCTTCCTTCCTTCCTTCCTTCCCTCCTTCTTCCTGCTTACTTGTTTTGTGTGTGGTGAATAAGCTCAGCATTTTTAACAGTTCCCCCACCTTGTCTTGCCAGGGCTACAGTCTCACGGCCCTTTGCTGACCTAGCACTTGTGATTACCTTTATTATGGAGTGACAAACTGACTTTAAGCAGGGCACTAGGCTTTTCAACAGTGCCTATGTTGACTGACATGGGAATGTCACTACTAGCATGGAAGAAATTGATTCATACTGTGACTGAAAATGCCCGTTCAAGTACTGTGTGGGTACCAGAAATCTGTAAATTTGTAAATGTGAACAACTATTCTTCAGGTTAATAGATAAGAATTATTTCTCCAGTTCTTTACCCAGCAAAGAAAATATCCTTAATATCTTCAGTCAATGACACAATAACCTTAGCAAAAAGTACTATTTTACTCTTAGACATTTATCACACATTCTTAGGTATCACATTCTGGAGAAAATAATAAAACATAAGAGTTGATGAGAACACAAAAGTAATGTGGCTTTCCATACTTTTCCTTCAAAATGTTATATGTTCAAAGATGCCTGCTTTTTCTGTTTTTGTTTCTTTCTTGTTTATAATAGCAGATAGTCCCATGATAAGGTTTAGTTCCGTAGCCCTAGCAAAGAGAATAAATAAATGAAATAATAAAGTGCATGTTATATTGGAAGTTGTATTTTAGGCTGATTTGTTTCTGCTGTGTGTTCATTAAAGTCTCTTTGTCATTGAGCCGCATGTTTCCCTTCCCATTTAGGCAAGCACCACATATGTAAATCTAGTCCCAGGGCATTTAAAAGCACATATATTAAGAATGTTAAACATTCTGCATACATCAAAAAAATGCTACTGAGTGGCTCCCTGCAGAGCATATCTATCTCTAGCTAATGAGTTTTAATGTATGATTTTCTTGTACTTTGCCTTTCTTTACACATCAATCTGTTCATGGCATCTGTCATGCAAACAGTAACAGGGAAACTGCTGGGGCTGTCAAGAAAATGACACCTTTCTCCTTTACCAGAATCTGAAAATGATGCCCAGATTTCTCTGAAATTCTCCAGGCAAACTATGTCTTTCTTTTAAAACCAACACCATCTGCCCAGGCAGACATTTGTGAGCCAATTGTCACATAAAAGATTTTAGCTGATTTCTGATGTTCAAGCTTGTTACATTAGGGTATCAAGCTTTCATTTAACTAGATGGCATCCCTTTCACATTTCAAATTGAAGATGGCTGTAATAGAATGCTATGACATGCATTAATCTTAGCCAAACTACAAAATGGTAAAAAATGTATCATTGGCTTATATCTAAAAATAAAAGCATTCATATTTGTTTTAAATAAGTAAATATATACATTTTAAAAATTTTTTATAATTTTTAATTTTTATGGGCATGTCACACATATATACTAATATATATGCACATACATATGTAAATACAAACATATATAAACATAAACATATATAAAAGATGATTTTTAACCTAATTCAGCTAGTTAATTCAATTGTTTTTCCCTAATCCATAAACTTTCTCAAACATTATCTTATGGAAAAAGTATATAAGTATATATATTTTTCATAAATACATATAAAGTGTGTGTATATATATACATTTCACATAATGTAATTTTTTCACTTAAAAATCAGCATCATTTTGTGTAAACAAATATGCACATGCACAAATTTTAATGTTGTCAAGAATTTAATTGTATGCATGTATCATATGTGTAACCTCTTTGAGGAACTCTTACGAAGTTGTAGTGTTTTGCTGTTACAAAAACTGATGAACATTCTTATATGTATGTTTTTTATAAACTTGCACAATTCTGTTCATTGTCTTAACTCCCAAGGAGTTGTGATGGATCATTAAGAGAGTATAAATATTTGAAGGATTTTGATATATATTGCCATGTTATATAAAAATTATTAAACTTAAGTAGCAGTGCATGAATACTTTCATTCACCATAACTTTCCGACGGTAGACATTTCAGTTGGTTATTTCCTGGTAATTGAAAAATGGTCTCACTGTTTTAGTTGGTACTTTGATAACTAGTAGGATTTTACATTTTTCAAAAGTTTCCAGAACATTCTGTGTATCCTTTTGTTACTTATATCCTTGGCTATTATTTCATAACAGTGTGATATTGCTTGGCTGTGTTCCCACTCAAAACTCATCCTGAATTGTAGTTCCCACAATCCCCATGTGACATTGGAGGAAACTGCTAGAAGGTAATTAAATCACCGGGGTGGGTTTTTCCTGTGCTGTTCTCCTAATAGTGAATATGTCTTATAAGATCTGAGGGTTTGATAAAGGTCAGTTCCCTTGCACCCACTTTCATGCCTGCAGCCATGTAAGTCATGCCTTTGCCCCTCCTTCACCTTCTGCCATGATTGTGATGCCTCCCCAGCCATGTGGAACTGTGAGTCCATTAAATCTTTTTTTCCTTATAAATTACCCAGTCTCCGGTATTTCTTCATAGCAGTATGAACATGGACTAATACACAGTGTTCATCCTTTTATCATGACTTATTTTTTACTCACAAAGTTTAATTATTTATACCAATATTATCCTTTATGGTTTTTATCTTTGTTATCACCTTTACAAAATTTCTCTCTAGTCTATGATTATACAGATATTCAACTATATATTCTATTAGAACTTTTGGAGGCCAGGCACGGTGGCTCAGGCCTCTAATCCCAGAACTTTGGGAGGCCGAGGCAGGTGGATCACCTGAGGTCAGGAATTCAAGACCAGCCTGGCCAACATGGTGAAACCCCATCTCTACTAAAAACACAAAAAATTAGCCAGATGTGATGGTGCACACCTGTAATCCCAGCGACTGCGGAGGCTGAGGTAGGAGAATTGTTTGAACCCTGGAGGCAGAGGTTGTAGTGAATTGAGATCATGCCATTGCGCTCCAGCCTGGGTGACAGAGTGAGACTCTGTCTCAAAAACAAAAAAAGAAAAAAACCCAGAACTTTTGTAATTTTCTCTGTATGGAAAATATTCTAATATATATCATTTACTAATGAATCTTTCCACTAATTATTTGAAATATATTTATCATATGCTATCCATTTTACAAATCATGAAATATGTTTCTGCATTATAACCTTTAAGCTTTTTGTCTATGCCTCCACTAGGAGCATACCGTTTTAATTATTTCATACGTTGAAATATCTTTTAGGATAAATTCCTTTTCCAATACTGTATCCAACTCTATTATTTTTTGTTTTTAGGAATTCTATGATAATTTTCACATGTTGCTTCTTCCAGGTCAGTGTTAGAATGATTTAAGTTCTCAAAACAAAACAGAACAAAAAACAAAAAAGGATGTTACTTTTGTATCTGGATGTCATGAAAATCTCTAGATATCTCTCATTATTCACTTTTTCCCTTCTTACTTTTTCAATAGAAGCCCCAAAATGTTAGCTGAATCTGAGCTGCCTACCCTTGCAACTTCTTGTGGCTATGTGATTAAATTAGTACCAAGGTTAGTGAGTGTAACTGGTGGGTACAACTCCTAAGTCAATTTAATATATATATGTATGGAGATCTATCTATCTATCTATATATATAGATAGATATATATATCTCCCTAGATCATTCATCTTTGTACTGATACTTGAGAGAAATACTTTTCTTTCATTTAAGATAGTATATGATTGAATATTTTTCTACCACCTTAGCCCCAAAACTTACAAATAGAATTGCGTTCTGGAATATAACATATTGACAAAAAAGCCTGGAATAAAAAAAAATTGTCTCAAGAATTGCTTAAAAACTAGAAAGGATACAGAGATTATTATAATGCTGAAACTTGGTCACCCATTTTATGACAAGGGATCATATCTGGCAAAACGCTTGCAATCACCTAGAAGTTAGATTCATTACTTACCATGGCTCTAGCCTTAGGGGAATTGATTGAGAAAATGCAGAATGTTAATTTGTGATAGCTGCTCCTCACTGCTTTTAGTAACATGTTGTGAAGAGACATTTAGCCACAAATTGGCCAGTTGGTAAGCAAAAATGGAAAAGAAATTAGCTGTGCTTAACGGAGGTCCTGTCCCTGGAAACAACCTGGAATTCTGACTGTATGGCCAGAAATTTGAGGCATTAATAGGTGAAAAGTTACAATTGCTTCTGAATTCAAACAGCAGGAATTCAGATTACTGCCAAAAGGCAGGCCAGAAGCAAAGATGAGATTAAGAGTGTTGCCTTGCCACGTGAATTTACGGTTCCAGATACCTGAAGGGAGTCCCCATTACAGGACATAGAGGGATAATGAACTAAGCTCAGAAGCCATCCAATATAAGAATACATTGAACAAGTGTAGGGAAAAGAGCTCTTTGGGATTGTTTTTTATTTCACATACAACTAGCTGGAAGCAGGTAGACCAGAGAGTACTGAATTTTGGAAGGAATAGTATTGGTCAATAAATTAGAAACCTAATGAGAGAAGCCTATGATCCAACTCCAAGCCAGCTCTGGATTGTCAAACATTCATATTCTTGAATTTCTCCATTATTCACTGAAAGAGTGACCGTTAGTATAATGGTCAAGGAAGAACTTATGAAGGCTCAAACAGGAGCCATGAAGGACTGAAAATGGAAGTTGCTTCTTGAGAGAACGATCAGGGTTGTTGGCATCACAGGTTTAACCAACAAAGTTACTCTCTCTGGGGTAAGGAGTCTTCTGCCAAGTAAGATTTGATACCTGTGATGGACAACTGAGTGTTTTCAAACCTTCCCTTTCCAAACAATAGTTTGCTTATTTATTTAAGCTTTTTAATTCTTAATCTTCCCTGAATAGCAACGTGTTTTTCTCTGATAGTATCATTTGCCCAGTCCCTAAAACTCATTCTTGGAATTAACGCAAAGAAAGGAGCGTTACCCAGAGAGCAAAAGGTGAGTGGAAGCTTGGATTAACTTTCTGAAAAGAGAGAGAGAGAATGAGAGAGAGAGAGAGAGAGAGAGAGGATTAGGGGAGATTTTTTTTTTTAAATGGGGATCAGGATATATGGTTACAGACTTAGAAAGTCAGAGGTGACTGGACAGACTGATAAGCATTTCTCAACTTGTATTCTCTCATTCTTCCTTTTAGTAAGTATGGCAATTTTCAAATACAACCCCAATTTTTTTGTATACTCTTCCATTAAAAGGTGCATTCTGTGCCTTCTCTTGAATCTGTGGGCTTTTTCTGCACTGATGGGTAGAATATAATGGAAATGACACTAGGTGACTTCCATAAGCCTCCTTATAGTACCATCCTAAGGCAATGAAGTTTGTGTCTCGTTCCATGTAATGAACACAACTCCATTCCTAAGATGTCAGTCAGTCCTAAGGAGTCTGCACTTGTTTTATAAGCAGTCCAATTGCCCAGGGACTGCCCTGCAGGAAGAAAACACCAACTGGGCCATGTGAAGAGACCACATGGTAAAGTTTAAGGATAACAAGAGAAATGTCTAGCCAGCCACCAGCTGCTCCACTACGCTACAGATCTATGCCACCTCCAGAGACCTTCTAACCACAACTGGAGAGAGGCTGAGCCAAAATCACCCAGGAAGAACCCTTCCTATATCCCTGATCCTCTGAAAGATTGGAAATTAATAATATGATTACTGATGTTTTCAGTCACTACGTTTTGAGTTGATTTGATTTTAAGCATGCCACCCTGTTTTTGAATAGCTACAGATTTCATTTTCTGGCTGCTTTGGCAGCCAGATGCGTCAATGTGACTAAGTTCCTGCCAGTGAGATGTGTGCAAATTCTGATACATCTCATTAAGCATTTCTTGCCATGGTCTCTCTATTTCCTCATTCTGGCTTACTAGGAAATTACAAAACTGTAGCAAATTTGGAAGATACATGCTAAGGTTAACAGAATCACTTTAACATCTCTGAGTCTCTCATCTCCCAAGTGATAGATTAAGGAGAAATAAACTTTCTTACTCAAGTCACTAGATGTTGATATTTGTTAGATAATCTTAGTGTATACTGAAATAAATGCAGTAATATTACAATAAAGGTGGAGATGTCTGTTCAATATTGAAAAAAGTAATTAATATTTTCCCAGAAACATATGAATCAACCTCTGTTTATTTAATGTAAATTTTCTTCTTCTAGTAATATTTTATACTTTGCTTGTTCTTGTAGAGCTTTTACGTATACCTTTGTCTGTTTATTCTAGACTATTTTATATTTTGTGAGTGATTGAGTGAAACCTTTTTGTTTTATAGTTTCCTTGTTTTTATATAGTTTTTATGTATATCTTGGTATGTTTATCCTATTTTATATTTTTGTGCTGTTGAGTAAAATTTTTATTAATATTTTCTAGGTTGTCACTGGTATGTTATAAGAACACAACTGATTTTTAGATCTTGATGTTTAATTAATCAGCCCTATTATTCTATCTCATTTTTAAATTATTTCTTTTTATTTTTCACGCTTTTATCAATATAATGACGTTGGTCATGCTTGCTCTCTGATGACAGTAACATTCAAAAGCTAACTCTCCCTTTGATGTTTCACTTACGATTTTCGTGTATGCTTAGGTTTTTTCACTAAGATGTTACTGTGAAATTCTGCAATTTCATTCACAAATAGAGATATTTGTCTCTAGCAATTTCTTATATTTCGAATCTCATTGTGTTAGATTTTGTTCAAAGTTAGAATGATTAGGCAAAGGGGATTTCTTTCTTTCTTTTTGAATGCCAGGACACTTCAATGACAAAAGAAATGTCAGGTTTGGAGTGTTGAATGAGCACATCTATGAAATATTGTTATTTTTCTGTACCAGGTACAATTCTGAACAATTTGGATAGTTTCTTCATGTCTGTAGTTACAGAGTTGTTATGGTTTTCTGTATCCTCTTGAGTCATTTAAAGTCATACATTTTTTTCAAAAAGCCTCATCACTATAAAATTTTTCTCAAGAAAATTTGTTAAAAGAGAAAGTTATGGTCAATTTTTAAAAAGCATTTCTTCAGGAAAAACCATAACAAATCATTTAGAAAATGACTTATCAAAATTTAGCGGGATAGTGGACAAACGTATAGTTAGAATGGAGCGCATACTTTTAAATGATTTTAATTGTTAAGCATAAAAGAATGAGGATAAATGCATTTAATTTAAAACTTGAAATCCAAATGTAAGTAAAATAAATTAGGCTGATAAAAATGCAAATATATTCCAAAACAGAAAAATGAAAATAAAATATTTAATGCTAATATTTTTAGAAGGAATAGCAAAATAAAAAGCACTTTGCAATAGTAACAATAAGATTGAACACATGTATACCTTCAGGAATGAGAAAAATTATTTAAGTGTTTTTGTGTGTGTGTGTGTGTATGTCTTTTTATAATTGTACATGAAATATTTGATTTTAAGGGAAAATTGGAGTTTATTTATTTTCTGCTTGCTATAGCCTCTGAATTTCTCAATACCTGTATATCCTCAACTGGGTGTTAACTTTTTATACTATCTCAATTTGTTATCATAGAGTGTTTTACAAATGTATTATATGTAAGCTAATCTGTGCTGCCTTCTACAACATTTCTGATGGATGGATGACTAATGCTTTATACTTTGGTCACATAGTTTATGAAGTAAATCAGACCGTGAAATCATTCCAGATCAGAGAGTACACAGTGGCTACAAAGTTCATATGTGTGATTGCTTAAAGTTATCTGAGTGATACTTTTTATTCTAACCTCAAATTTAAATTCTCCATGTTTCTCTGTATATCTTCCTGCTAATAGTTATAAGTCATTAATGTTGCACTTGTAACTATTTTACATTTTCAACTATTATTAAGATACAATAATGCAGGGGAACTTTTAATACAGTTCTCGACATTATCCCTAACAATCTCAAACTATAAAAGATATTTCTGGCTGGGCATGGTGGCTCACACCTGTAGTCCCAGCACTTTGGGAGGCAGAGGTGGATAGATCACCTGAGGTCAGGTGAAACAATCTTTTTGAGAGCTAATATATAGAATTTTTTAAAAGGAGAAGAAAGTAAGGGTCAAAGCAAAATTGGAGTTTGTTTTTAAATCTTTTTGCCAGTTGAAATCACAAACTGTGAGAACTTTTTGGGTGTGAGAGGTGAGGGTATGTTTCTCATTCAACTTGGTAATTACCCACTTAAAATAGTTTCTTCATTTTAGAGCCAAGTTGTTTGAACGGAAAGTTTTCTATAGCAAAGGAGGGGGGCCCTGAATAAATGCACTGTTAAGCTTTTGTTATTATTTTTTTTCACTTTAGATATATTGAAGGAAAGTTTACCTTAGTCTTCTAGAGTTATTTTCATGGGAACATTTGCTTTACATAAGGAAAATCATCTTCCTTTAGCATTAATATGACATATTAATCTTCAAAGAAACCATGCTTTTTTATGAACTGTAACAGATGAGTCTAAAAATGAAGGCTTTCAAGTTTGTTGACTCTAGAACTGTTTTTTTTCCCCACACTGCAATAAACACCCTTTTACTGATGTGACACTGGGAATAAAAAAGCAAATTCTGTCAGCATAAGTCACCCAAGGAACAATATCTGTGCTTGTCTTGCTCATAGTTTTTCAGCACCCTAGATAATCAGAATAACTGAACTTCCTGTACCCCCACCAGGTTATCTATATCTGATGGCTGCTGTGCTGTAAATTTGTACTGAAAACTATTATATTCTCCTGAAATGCTGCAGCTCCCTAGATACAATGGTAACTTTTCTGCAGATTTTCCTGTCAACTTCAGTCTGGAGGTAGGATTTAGGAAAGTCACATGCCTTCGTCCACTGGCAGAGAGTGATTTCCTCACCGTCTTCAGAGCACCCTTCCTGAAGCCCAGCATGAAAAATAGCACACAAATATTCTAGTAATAAGGCTTTGCTATAACAGGTCCAGAAAGGTTGTCCTTAGGCACTTTCATTTTTAAAAGTCCTGATAAGTCAGCTCAGCAAGGAATCACAGTAGTTTCTTGTTAAGTAGCCTTCTAGCATGCTGTTGAGCAATTTGGCAGTTATCTTCTTGCAGATTCATTAGTTTATGCTCGGAGTCACTCATTTGCAGATTTAAGTTTGAGTTTCTCAGGGTGAAAAATAGCTTCTACATTATAGCAGAGAAAGGCCAATAACTCTTTGAACTGATACTTCAAAGGGTCTTGGCAAATGGGGTATCACAGTGTACTCTGAACACATGCTCAATGCAGAGGATCAAAAACAAAATTTAACTCAATCACTTACTTATTGATTGATTAAAATAGATTGTGCTTTGGTTAGACTGTTATAAACCATGTAGAAAAAGGTAAAAATAGGGAAGAGAAAGGAAAGAAGGCATGAGTATCCCCGTTTGTTTAGGAATGGGGGGGGGATCCATAAATGTGGGACTTTTATTGATAAAACTAGTCAAGTACTAGGAAACCAAAATGAGCTGGTTACCCTAATTCTTAAGTGCCCTCCTAATTATCTCTATCCTTACAATGTAGAGTCCACTTACAGAAAACTTTATCATTTGACTTTAGCAAATAGACTGCCCAAAATGAAATAAAATGTTTCTTCTGTCAATTCTGCTAATTGACAAACACTGTTATACCCTGCTTGTCCCTTTTTAAAATTTAACTAGTCTCAAAATAACTATTGCAAATAAAATAAGTATGTGAATTTTCTAGTTGATATTGTTTAAATTCTAACTCTGTTCCACCTGCCCTGGAATACCCATGCATCACAGTCCAGGCTGACCATCTCCGTCCACTCTACGAAGGTTCTAACTTCATAGTGGAGAAGATATAAATTGAATGTCACTTCAAGAAACAAAAAAACTGAGTATTATATAGGTTATCAGTTTTGACAGTGAAAAGTAAAGATTTAACCCTCCCTGTTGCTGTTGCCTCAAGGTACACTTGCAGAAAATAAACAAAAATAGTTTCCACAGGTAAAGCTTAGGCAATAAAAAAGGAAGCAACATCTGTGTTAAGGGAGACTCTTAGAAAGTTAAGTCTGCATTGTTTGACCTAAAAACTACCACAGCTTGTTTGAATTACATGGCCACCTGGCACAACTGTGCTTGAGATTCTTCTAAAACAGTAGGTGTTTGTCACATAAATGGAATGTGTAGGATTTAAATTATTGGAGACCCGTGAATCTACCCCAATAAATGTGAAAGTTTTAAAACAGAAATGACAGGGCTCAGGGTCTCCTAAGGTCATGCCAAACTTCCTGCTGATAGCTGCCCAGAATTCCTGCAGTGATACTGCACATTAAAAGAAAAATATCATTGAACTTCTAACAAAGTTAGCTTATACTAGTTATTACAATTAAATTATTAAATATCCACTTTGTAGATACATAGATCTATGTGTCATAGATGTTACATAAAGAGCGAGTCAGTTTTCAAGGTAATGATACGAGGTGATCGACTAAATGATCCAATTTTGCCATAACCACCGATGGAAACTAAAATTTCACAATATATGAAACTATTCCTTTGTTAAAGGCTTCCCTTACCCTATGTTTCCCTTTCAAAACACCTAGAAAAGTGACAAAGTCACCCACATGCAAGAGTGAATTGGTTAAGGAAAGTGTTTATTTTTTGGCTCCCCATTCTCTTTTTTTGCCTTCTCAAATATCTCATGGTTTCTCCAGATGAAGAAACTAACAGCTAGGAGGTACGGCATAAGCAAGAAGGAAAAACATTTTCAGCAGAAAACTGTCTGAAAATCTTTGTGAAACTTCTGGTCACGTTCTCTGTCCATAAGGCAACTGCTTTTCAAAGACACACCGCAACTTTCTTATCAAGTGTCAGCTGTGGCCCCTCCCATACTGGGCCTCTCACTTCTAAGTGTGTTTACACATTGAACTTCTTGACTTACTTAAATGATACACATTTCACTCTTTATCCTGATCTAAGATTTTATTTCATAAAATGCTTCTTTCTTTATTTCTTTACCTCCAATTTTTTTTTCCAAGACCACGCTCAGTGTCACCTGTGGTAGTTACTCGCTTTCCAGTGTTCTCTTATCTCTTTCACTATACCTGTCGACTCCTATTTTATTGTTAAAAGTAATTAATTTTCCATTCAGAATATTGAGAAATCCAACACATTACATGTAATTTTTTATATACATCAGCTGCATATGGAAACACAATTTGAAGTCACCTATAAATTCACCACACAAGGAGAGTCAGTATTTAACTTTGAGTTATACCCTCACAACATATATATGATTTTGGTTTTATGTTCCTTGACAGGCAGTGTTCAAGCTATTGTCAACACCCATTTAATCCATCTGTGCTTTGAGATGCTTCGTAGCTTACGCAAGTTAGAGCTGTAAGGAGCCTGGGGAATCAAATAATCCACTTAACTTCTTTTATAGAGGAATAAAGTGAGGACAAGAGATACTTACTGCCTAAGTCTAGACCATATAGCCTGTCTCAGAGTTGAAACTTGATTTAGATAAGGCCAGTGTGTTCAGTTGTACAGATTGTACAATATGCAGGAGAGCCTGTATATGTACCAAGCTGTGCACCAAGGCTCAGTTATGCATCATCTGGAGAAAAGGACATGAGAGCACCATCCACTTACTGTGCATGTAGAGGGTTCAAGTGCCAGTGATGGTAGGTGGGGATTAAAAAAGGGAAAAGGGTGAATGTTGTTTCCAATTCAGTTGATAAAACTGAGTCCATTGAACCTGGAAATGGGCCTGAATCCAGGTGAACTATTAACCAAGATGATTTTTTTTTCAAGGCTCTATATTGATTTGCCAATGCCCCTAGCACAATATACTTTTAAAATTACTCCTTGTTGGATATTCCGGTGTAATTTTGAGATATTTGATTCTTATAGACATAAAAAAGAAATCATCTCACCAATTCCATGATCATTAATAATAATTAAATTCTCTAATGCCAGTCTGAAAACATGGTGGAAGCAATATGCAGTGAATTGAACTGATTTATTAGTGGAGTATATACTTGGAAATCAGGCCTGACAGCAAGTCAATTATGAGGTCTTAAAGATTTGGCCATGACTTTAGCCTATATATCGCCTCTTGAATATTCAGCAAATTACCTTTATATTACCTGAATAATTTAAATTACCTTTATATTACCTGAATATTCAAATTACCTGAATATTCAGCAAATAAGTGCTCTTGAAATATTTAAATTAATTCCCATATCACATAATGGGAAATACCTGTATTTAAGGTAGCAATATTATAATTAGCTATACCTCATAATAAGAATTTTGATTACCCAAATTAGAATGTAAGTTAGAGAAAATGATGGTCTGGAGTTCAAGATCATAGACCTGCTATTGACAATTCTCTGTCCATTTCCATATTCTGCTATTCATGTTTACTAATTGTGTGATCCTGAGAAAATTCCTCATCTGTAAGATGGCAATGATAATAGTAGGCTGGGCACAGTGGCTCACACCTGCAATCCCAGCACTTTGGGAGGCCGAGGGGGGTGGATCACCTGAGATCAGGAGTTCAAGACCAGCCTGGCCAACATGATAAAACCCCATCTCTACTAAAAATACAAAAATTAGCCAGACTTAGTGGTGCATGCCTGTAATCCCAGCTACTCAGGAGTCTGAGGAAGGAGAATTGCTTGAGCCCAGGAGGCTGAAGTTGCAGTGAGCCGAGATCATGCCACTGCACTCCAGCCTGGGTAACAGAGCGAGACTCTGTCAAAAAAAAAAATAATAATAATAGTAACTCTTAGGGCTACTCTAAAAGTTACAAAAAATTATGCACAGTCTGGCATATCTCAACCATTCAATAAATGTTAGCTATGATTATTGAAGTTCTTTACATATTAAACTGTATTTTTCTTATAAAACATAACTATTTAATAATATCTAGGAGAGTAGTTTAAGGAGATACTTATAAGTAACCAAAAAGCAATGGTTTCTCCCAAAGTCAAGTTATTTTTTAATCTTTCCATTCCCATAGGCAATTGATTTAATCTTTTTATTTTTGGCAATTGTGAACTAGAGTGTATCAGAAAATAGGAGAAATACATGTGTGTCTTCCAAATTAAAACTGGGATGCCTAATTTGAGATAGTGTTAAAATATAAATACCATCATGAAAATATCTCAATAACTTTTTGTATCTCAAAATGGAATCAGTTACTCATTTTTCAGAAAGGCTCTCTCGCCAGTTGAAACTGCATTTACTGTTCTGTAGGAAGAAAAAATTTTAATAATTCATGTGAGTAGGTTTCATTTGCGTTTGGGGGAGCCTCAACAAACCATCTTAATGAGCTTAATTACTTTGTGAATAGGCAGAAAAAGTAATATGTAATATGAAGAAAAATGTGCCACTCCTGAAGCAGTGAGTTTAGAGGAGGAAGCTGGGCATCTTCTCTCCTCCCCTAATCTAGCCTGGGGGAGTGGATGACCCCAGTTTGAGCATGGAACTGGGTTTTTAGGGCTGATCAGCAAATTTGTTTCACATCTGATTTTTTGAGGAGATGTAAGTTGAAAGACTAGAGTGAAAAATCATAACTATTTCATTCATTTGACAAATAAAAATTATTGTACATTTGTGAAGGGCATATGCTTCAGATTTCAAAGAAGAAACACTTCGTGTAATATTATGGAGTGATTTTTGCCAAATGAAGAAAGCAAGGAGCAGAAGAGTATTATGAAATGCTATTATTTGTCTAAAAGAGGGGGAATAAAAATTATAGGAGCATATTCGCTTATATAAACAAAAAATATTTCTAGAAATTGGTAACATTGGTTGCTTTCGCAGATGGGACTTGAGTGGTTGAGGGCCAAGTGTGGCTCAAAAGTCTTTTCAACACAATCTTTTGAATTTTGAACCATGTGACAGCTCTGCTTATTTAAAACTAAATAAAATTTAAACTGAAATATATTTTTATACTTTTTTTTTCAACCATTATCTTTTTTGTTTTTGTTGTGGCTGCTGCCTCTTTTCTCAGTTTTCCTCCAAATATCTTAGTAGATGGCAATGGCTTACAGGATTTCTATATCCACTGTTTTATATAATAATTGCTCTTCCTAGTGAAAATGTCACATTTCATACTGAAGCCTCTGAAAGCTATATATAACTCAAGTATTAAACTTGCATCAACATTTTATATCAGATTTCTAATATTTACTTATACCTTCTGGTCTGATGTTTTATGAACATTTTCCTTTTCTGAAGAAACAGAGCCAGGGTCTTCATAGACCTTGAACTGTGATTTATTTTCTTTATCCTAGTTTGACCCACTTCTGCATCTTGGAGACTGCTAACTCTAGGTCCTTGAGGATGAGAAAAAAAAAAATAAGTTCCTGTTGGCTCTCGGAATATAAATTATAAGAAAGTGGACGAGATAAGTGCAGTGTAGAAAACTGACTTCCCTTTTATGGATGCGAGCTTCCTGATGTCTTCTCTTTGTTTATTCTAATTTAAGAATTAAAAAATTGAAAAATTACGGCAACTTCTTAACTACTATATTAACAATTCATTTTATAATACTTTAGATAATTATTTTAAGCTTTTATCACCAAAGTTATGTTTAGAACCAAATTCATATCTGAGAATATTTGGGAATAAAAAAAATTCCAGTTTTACACAAAAACACACACATACATATGAGATATATATTAAACATATAAAAACATATTACAGGTATCTTTAAAAATAAACATATATAAATATATATATTATATATATATGTATATTTGAGGTTTCATGCTTTAACTTAAACTCTTATGACAGTTTTGCAATCTGTATCACAAGAATGTGTATTGGGGTTTTCTGATGCTCTCCTTGGCCTGTGGCCTAAAGTACTAGTCACTTAGTCACAAGAATTCACATATATTGGTTTTGAAATTATGGATTTATATTAGAAAACTGTATCTACTGGCATACCACTTAATTTGCAAAGTCCTTAGACATAATTTTCTCATCAGATGAAACCACACTTGAGGTAAATAAAACTAACAGACATTAGTCAGGGACTATTTACTTATTACCTCGTCTGTGTTAGTTATTTTCTATTTGTTATTTAATCCCTAAAGTGAATCTGATAAATCATTATTTGTGCTCTCATTTTATAGATGAGGAAATTAAAGCCACAATAAGTAAGTCAGAATTACAATTTCAGGACAGAAAATTTTATTGGTTTATTTGACCATCGTGGATAAGTAATCTACCCCTAGTCCAATTAAATGTAGGGATTTAGAGGCAAGACCCTGTAATATGCAATTGCTGGTTGCCATGGCTAAATTTGATAGGTAGTTTTCAGAAAAGGCAGATGGGTGTGTGGGCTCAGGCAGGTACCACAAAATATGCCATATGTCATATAGAGTTGCACGGCTGTACCCTGAAATGTAAGTTCCATCATGTGCTTATGAAGGCCCTCTTCCTGGAGGCAGAAAAGAGTATGGAGAACGTTGTTGAGGAACATTAAGTTTACCCTGCCCTCATGGTTCTCTTGTGCAAGATACTTTTAGTTTGTAATTAGTGGTAAGCAGGTAGCAGTTGCCTACTTGATATATTCTTGAGTTATGTGTATATGTAGAACACATGTGTATTAATGAGACTCACCTGTCAAAGAGTAAATAAATATGTGGATGAAAATCTGCTTAGGGTCTTCAGTCTGGAGAGCTGTCAGCCCCAGAGACTCTCAGGTCCCCAGGATAGATCCACTCTGTTGTGCTATCTGGGTGTGTGCCTCTCAATATCTTCAATCTGCCTGGGTAGAGGTCTCCCAACCAAACTGGTATCTTGGTAGAACATATCAGTCAGACAAAAGGAACAGGACATGCTTCAGAACCAAGAGCATGTCAAAGATATGGAGCTACTAGAGAATATGTTCAATTAGTGTTTGTTGAGTGAATGAATGCACTAAATAGAATGGTAATATGGAAATATAAGTGTGATTCGAGGAAGGCCAGTGTGGAAAGTATATGGAAAATATAGAAAGGAGTTATTTGATTAAGGATTTTATATGGGTATACCACAGTGTTTTGGTGGAAGTTGACAGTGATGGGAGCCATCCTTGGACTCTCAGCACGGAGAATAAAAGTTCAGATATTTCTTTGGAAAGATTATTCTGAAATCAGTGTGGAAACTGGATTTCAGAGGGGGTAAGATCAAGGCAGAAAGATTATTTAGGAAGTTACTAGATTAATTCAGACAAGAAGAGTTGAAGATGAGCTAAGACAATCACAGCTGTAAAAAAGGAGAGTGACTCGAATATAAAAGCAGAGTTGGGAGGGCTTGACAATCATATCTTCAAGAATAGAAAGAGATTAGTTGATGACATAATAGACTATTTCCATCCCTCTTTGAACAGGTTAAAGGTATACAATTATGCCTTTACCAGAATGTAAATTCCTGGTCCTACAAATGAATTGTCATTTGAGAAAGCTGTTTGTTTTTTTCAGATTCGTAATTTATTTTTTTTCTGATTAGAATTATGGGTTTATCAATTCTGATCAATT
Source organism: Cacajao melanocephalus (assembly GCA_963573385.1). Taxonomy (NCBI): domain Eukaryota; kingdom Metazoa; phylum Chordata; class Mammalia; order Primates; family Pitheciidae; genus Cacajao; species Cacajao melanocephalus. Next base: position 16,523 of record CAUYLG010070992.1, read on the forward strand.
TTAAACATTATATATTATTTTTAATTTGTTCTCTCTAAAGGTTGGATTTAAAGTCATATCCATCTACATTTATGTCAAGAGTAAATTTTTCTAAGTTTAATGTGGAAAAACACAGAATCAGCTCCTTTTGTTCCACAAGATAGATTTAAAAAGTGAGTTTCTTTCCTAAGGTTGTCTAAGAGAAAAACAACTTCACAGATTAAATCATGCCTTCATTTAGATCTAACAGGAAAGTTATGATAATTTGTCTCCATGGAGGCAGAGCACATCTCTGGGACTTAGGCTTTGTTAGCTTGTTTGCTGGACTTTTTTTCCATCTGCTCATTTGCTTTCCTGATTTTATTTATCTGTGAATGGATAATTATCCCCCACCCTTTTTGTCTCCTTACTGTTGATGTTCTGTTTTTATTGGACTTGTTTTCCCTTGATTGTTTTCTTATGGCAATCATCATGCAAGAGGGTGATATATTTTTTCATTTAATTATATTCTTTATTATGCAAATTTTAAGATTAATAATGGCACAAGCAGATAAGAGAAAGTCTCTTCAAAGTTTCTGTAGTTTTACCACATAATGACAAATTATTTAGACCAAGTCACTCAATTCTCTTACAGACACATTTGAAATCATTAGAAAGAGTTGAATTATCATTTTGGCTAAAAAAAAATGAGTAGAAGAAAGCATTAATACCCAAGAGCCAAGTAGAAGTAAAGTTACTATTAAAATGTTTACAATGGTTCAGTGAGATATATTTCTCTAGACAATTAAGACAAAAAAAATTCATTTTTTGTCTGAGAAAACACCTCTGTTGTCAAGAAATCAATTGTCTTTAAATCAATTAATACCTCTAAAACCTACATTTTCCTTTTAAATATTTCAGATATTAAAATTGTGGCTTCCTGGAATTAATAGATCTTTAAACTTTTTTTTCTCAAAAAACCTACTTTTGAGTGTCAACAATTTAAATAGAATAATTTAAATCTGGTGACAGAATGATCAATAAACATTTTTATTATATTTTACAGAAGAATATTTGGAAATTAATTGAAATAACTAGTTTTAAACCATCAAAGATAAGGACATTGATTTTAAAAGTGGTTAATTTATCTATCAAATGAAGCTCTCAATGCAGCTTATCTATATGCCATACTGTTCATGCAGAGAATGTATGCTATCAGCTATGGAGATCTTCATCATGTAGACAAATATAAACATTGCAGACACAATCATAATGCTAGATTGTATGAATTATATTGAATTAATTTTCTAATGCTAATATAACAAATTATCACAAATTGAGTAGCTTAAAACAAAATGTATTATTTTACATTTCCACAGGATAGAAGTCCAATAAGGACCTCAATGAACTAAAATCAAGGTGTCAGAAGGACTACATTTCTTTCTGGAGGCAATAAAAAAGCATGTATTTTCTTCTTTTTCCAGTTGCTGGAGACTGTCTACTTTCCTTGGTTCCTGGCCTCTTTCTTTGTGTTCAAAGCCAGCAATAGCAGGTTGAGCTTTTCTTCTAGTGCCTCATTTTGACTCTGCCACCCTCTACAGCTTTTAATGAACCTTGGGATTATGCTGGGCCTGCCTGGATAATACAGGATATTCTTCCCACTTAATGTCAACTGATTCACACACTACCCCCTTTACCACATCACTAAACATATTCCCAAGTTCCAGAGATTAAGCCATGGGCATCTTTGCGGAGCCATTATTCTGCTTGACACACATACATTGTATGTATTTGCCAATTCATAATTACCGTAAATTACATAAAAAGTCATTAAATTTCTTACCAGTTACAAAGCATTTCCAATTTATATACATTTAGTTTTCTTTGAACAAGTAAATGTCATAGGATTAAATGCAAATTGCCTCTATTCATAAAATAGAAATAATAAAGAGGTATAATACAGGAAGCAGAGACTTAAGGCAGCACAGAGCAGTGAGTACTGAGGTCCATTAGGTGCCCAAGGCCCCTCTTTTGAATCTGTCCTTCCCTCAAGACTCTAACACTGTGGGCCTGTGATGGCAAGCCCGCAAGATCATCAAACGCCTTCATGGTCAATCTCCCATTGTCTTGATCTGGCTTCCTTCTATCCATACTAACTTCCTTAACAAATGACCACTTGGCTACACCCTTGGTTTTCTCTCCTAAGTATGCCCTTTCTTTATTTCTCTCTCTTTCTTTCTTTTCTTTTCTCTTCTCTTCTCTTTTCTTTTTCTCTCTTTCTTTTCTTTTCTTTCGTTTCCTGAGACAGGGTCTCACTCTGTCACCCAGGCTGTAGTGCAGTGGTATGACTGTACCTCATTGCAATCTTGATCTTCCAAATTCAAGTAATCCTCCCTTCTCAGCCTCCAGAGTAGCTGGGACTAGAGGCGAATTCCACCACACCTGGCTAATTTATTTATTATTATTATTATTTTGTTTTTAGAAGACAGGTTATCTGTGTTGCCCAGGCTGGTCTTGAACTCCTGAGCCCAAGCAAACCTGCCTCATCCTCCCAAAGTTCTGGGATCACAAGTGTGAACCACCACACCCAGCCCTAAGCATGCTTTTTTGTTCTTTATATAATAAAGCCGAAAATTTTTAAAACCTTTATGTTTTGTTTCTCTTTTGATTCCAAATTCTGTCTTGAAATCATTTATCTCATAGTTATTTACTGTTAGAAAGAAACCATGCAGAACCCTGAACGCTTTGCTAAGAGATTTCTGCCAAATATCCTAGTTTATTGCTAAGGGTATTGTGGAATTCTGCCTTCCACAAAATGATAGGGTATAGATACAATCCAGCCACATTCCTTGCCACTTTATAACAAGGATGGCTCTTCCTCAAGTTTCCAATACCTTGTTTCTCATTTCTGTCTAAGACCACATCAGAAGTGCTTTTATTGTCCATATTTCTACCAGCATTCTGATCATGACCACTTGGATAGTCATTAAGATGACTGAGGCTCTCTCTACAGCTCTTATATTTTTCTAAGCCCTTCACAGAATAGCCTTTAATACTCAGTTCATGGCAATATTTTTTTTCCAGTATGTACCTCCAAACTCTTCTAGCCTCTACCCATTACCAAGTTACAAAGCCACTTCCACATTTTCAGATATTTGTACAGCAACAATCCCACCTCTCTGTACAAAATTTTGTCTTTGTCCCTTTGCACTATTATATAACAAAACACTACAGACTGGGTCATTTTTTAAAAATAGAAATATATTTTTCATGATTCTGGAGGCTGGGAAGTCTAAGATCAAGGTGTTAGTAGGATTGATTGGTGTCTGATCAGGACTGGCTTCTTTATCCCCGGTGGTGCCTTCTTGCTGAATCCTCTAGGCAGGAGGAAATCTGTGTCCTCACATGCTGAAGAAGACCCACGGCAAGAGAGTGCTCTCTTTAGCCTAATATCATTTATAAGGGCAGAGCCCTCATGTTTTAGTCATCTCCCAAAGGTCATGCTACTTAATGCTGTTGCATTGACGATTATGTTTAAACATGAATTTCGAAGGGGATATAATCATTCAAACCATAGCAGATGGAAAAACAAAAAGATGCTTAGGAATAAATAATCATTTGGATTTCATACTGTTTTTATCAGTTTGCAGTTTTCTTCTAGTTTCCCAGTCAGTTAGCAATATGGTTTTTATCTGTGTCCATACCAAATCTCATGTCAAATAATAATCACAGGTGTTGGAGATGGGGCCTGGTGGGAGGTGACTGGATGAAGACAGAGTTCTCATGAATGAGTTAGCACCATCCCCTTAGTGCTGTTCTCATGATAGTGAGTGAATTATGAGATCTGGTTGTTTAAAAGTGTGTAGCACCTTCCCCTCTTTCTCTCTTCATCCTGGTCTGGCCATTTGAGTGGCTCACTCCCCCTTTGCCTTCTTCCATGATTGTAAGCTTCCTGAGCCCTCCGCAGAAACAGAAACCACAATGATTCCTGTACAGTCTGCAGAACTATGAGCCAATTAAACATCTTTTCTTTATAAGTTACCCAGTCTCACATATTTCTTCATAGCAATGCAAGAATGGATTACTACATTAAATTTATGCAAGCTACATCATTGGAGAAGATTATATCATGAAGATTAATACCTTGTTAATCATCTCTTAATTTTAATAATTCTGGTTTTAATATAAATAATTTATTTAGATAAGTAGTTATACAGAAAAATGGATGATTTCTTCAAAAAATATTAATGGTTGAAATGACACTATCAATGAGTTATTTGCAAATATTGAGGGGCATTACTATACAACAGGGTTATTATAAGCTGTATCTACATTGCCAGTACAATAAACCTGAGAAAAAATTGAGACATGCTATAATAGATTTGTAGTTTTATGGTTCTATTGATTTATAGAAATTTTGATGAGTATATTTTTGAGGTTATTCCCCAGAATAATCTTTATGAAAAGCCCTAGGCTTCATTCCTTTAATTCTTAGTGCCAAATAAAGGTTTACCTCTCATGAGTCCCTGGCATATTTTTCTTTTACTGACATCAAATCTTGTGGCTATTCAAGTTTTCTTCTTCCTTAGCTGCCAGGGATCAGAGAATCAAATTCGATGCTGATCTCTAGCTACTGAATAAAACATTGTGTTATGAATCTTTCTGTCCTATCTTATTCTGGTTTAGTTAACTCTCATTTTCTTCTCCTTTTTTATTTTTATGTCATACCAAATTATACATATGTCTATATAAGTCACATCAAATTATTTGAAGAATATATTAAGACCATGTGTAGAATTAAATATTGTTTCAACTATAAGTTAAAGCATTTACAGTAAAAGTGAATTAAGTGTACAAATGTTAAAATGTCAAGGTTTTTGCCTCAATTAGCTGTGAAGATTTTCTAAATAATAAACTTAGGGGCAATTTTACATATCTGCAAGCAAAGTAGGAATGAGAAAGTATACAAATTCACCTCACTACGGAATCTAAAAATGTGACGGTCATGATATTTTGACTTAATATAGTACATGTATAAAATTATTGATTACATTAAATAAATACATTGGATAAAGTGATCTAATAATTTTTTTAAATTGCTTTTCTTTATTGTGATTCTACTGATATTATAGTTGTATTAGTGGAATAGTTCACTACTTTTGTGAACATGCATTTTATATTCTATTCCCATTATTTACTGGTATCCTAGAAAATCATACATCTTTTAAAATAACAAATAAGAAATTATAACAGAATTGGATGGAAATGAAAGAAATAGGCAATCTAATGCATATATGTGGATTATCACATTATTTGTCTTTATCATATGAATACTCATCCTGGAGGATCAAATTTCAAAATACTGGCTAGTAGAGGATAATGATTAACCAAACAACAGCAACAACAACAAAACACTTAAGGATACTCGGAGGTTTAGTAGTTAAAGCTTTTCCTGTTGGTAGACCTATGTATTACCAGTAACCACATTATTGGCTGGTGGAACCAGCATTAACAATAAATCCTGAACAACAACCTCACCAGACCTTTGTTGGGTACCCACAGGGAAATCATCTCCCTCACTGTGTCTTGGCTTTCCAAATCCCTAAATATGCATTAGCCAGATACAAGTTTTTCAAAGAAATACGTTCAGCAGAGCAAAACAAGATATAAAATACATGATCAGACATCAAAAAAATCTACTGATGCTACCATAAGGTGAAAATAAATAATAGTTCTCAACCTCTCAAAGGACAAGTTTGAATGCCTCATCAAGGTCAAAGAAAGTCAATAAATTATCCCTTCATAAACTGACAGGTGATCAGGTTTCTCCATCACTGAACAGGCGTAAGACCAAAGTATATACCTATTTTTCTTCTATTTTTTCACTTTAATTACATTGTATCAGAATTGGTTAAAAAGCTAAATTATTCCACATTTGTTTAGTAATATTCAAGGAGCTGTCTTGTAGAACTTTACCAATTATAACTCCTCCAAAAATATCAAAGCCTTAACACAATAAAACATACAACAGAAAACCTTGCTTAGCATATTTTTCTCTTTTAATGTAAATTGAATGGGCCAAATTTTATGGCCTAATTTGATTTTTTGATGCTCTTATAGGCACAGTCACAGTCTTAAAAGAGTTTCATCACATTGAATTAGTGCAAACCAAAGTGCATTCAAAGATAGGCAGAAGTCTTACTTCAGATAAAAACATAGCATTTTCAATAAAAGGATATCTACTTTTCTGCCTAGTATGTTCACAGAGAGACAAATAGTAGGCTTTTGGCATTACACCTTAAGGTCTTAAAGTCAAAAGCTCTATTCTTGTTCAGTGATAGGTTTTCAAATGAAAGAAGAGGATTTTTGTTTTCAATGACAATTGTCAAGGGATATTAAAGGGCCTTGAAAATCCAGAGATAGATACCCTTACCTGTCTTGTAACATAACACAACTAGCATTAGATCTAATAACTCAGGCTTTAGCTCAAGGCTTTGTGACTACTGTCACAAGAATCCCTATTGAAAATCTTTTAAGCGAGAACACCTACATCCTGGTTAGCACCTGGTAGAATATTAAAATAGAAAATATTAAAATAATAAACAAAGCTGTGTTTGCAAGGGAAAGCCAGATACCAGTGTAACAGAAAGCTAAGTGGAGTGATAGCAGGGATGGATCTGGTGGACCCAGGTTAGATAACCACATACTTTTCACCATTTTTACTTTTCTATTTTTATATGGAACTTTTATCATGGTATGAGATCAAACATTAATTTTATTTTTTTTAACTGATAATTATGATTTAATCAGCATCTCTATTTTTCCAAATGTAAGAACCTTGACAGATTTTTATTACTTAAAACTATCCCTTTACACTATTATTTTCTACTGATAACAATGTTATGAAATTAATATTAATATTCATGTATATGTAGCATAAATTTACAAGTGTGATCTATTGATTCTTGCATGAACTAATTTCTTCTAAGGTTTTTTTTTTTTTAAGAAGTTCATATTTTAGTATTTTTTTCATCTAAATTCTATGGTTGGTAAAGCTTATAAGTTATCGTATGCCTGAGGGAATGTTTATTCCACATTTACCTTTGAATAGTATTTGCGGCTCAGGAACTTCCAGCTAATTTTTTCTTCCTTGATACTTTGGAGGTATTATTTCGTATGTCTTTTTGCATCTATTGTTTCTGATATCACTTTGTTTCTCATTTCTTTCTGGTAATTTACCTCCTTCTGATGCTTTTAAGCATGTTGTCTTTATACTTGATGCATTAAAGTTTCATCAAGCTGTGGTTAATTTGTGGGTTTTCTTTTATTGATCCTGCTTTTGAACGCATGTTTTCCTTATATTGCTACAATTCTTTATACTTATTTTGTCACATATAGTATTTTATCCTTTCTCTTTATTTCTTTGAATCTCTAAAAGATTTGGAACATTGGAAAGTATTCTCTATACTCGGTAGTTTTGTATTTCTATCTTAGCTCTTGGTCTGGAAAGCGAACTGAACAGATAGGAAAATCTTCTCTTCCACCACATGTGAGATGAAATATTTTAAGATATGGAAGAGGAAAAGAACTCCTCCCATTCCAGAGGCAAAGAATAAACATTTAGATAACATTGTGGGCAGGAGTTATAGCCACACATCTCACAGGATTGACAAGGCTACTATTATATATTCTGCTTCTAAGATTTTAATGCCTATATCAGGTTGCAATTGCAAGAATACTAGAAAACTGAAAGTGGCTCCCTACATAAACAAGCAGTCAGTAAAATACTATGTTAACCAAGAGTAGGTATTGAAAATTTTATTCCCAATAGTTTAAATTTAACATGTATGTTAAAATAGGGAATATTTTAAATGTAAAACTGCACAGATTATTCGTGTAATTTTAAAATATGTTACCTTCATGTTGCAAAACTCATGAACTGAGAAACAAATGTAAAACTGACATATGATCGTTGAATAAACACAAAACCATTGACTCTCTAAGGCTCTAGAAGCTGAGGCCTAAGACTCCATGTAGAAAATGCCCACAGAGAGCTAAGAGATAAATGATAAATCATTTCAGAAAGTAAAATGCTAAGAAAGCATACAGATTTAACATACAGAATTTGAAACCTAGTGTACTTGTGAAGGTAAAGCCCAAGTTTCTATCCCAAAGAGAATTAAAAATGCAATGTTTTGAGTTCCAAGGTGAATCATCCACACTAGCAAAGCAATTCTTCCATATGCCTACTTTGAATTCCAGGTTCTGTCCATCTTTTTACACAGAGGCTGACACTGAATCATTCTTACTTGGGACTCTGTAGTTTTGAGAAGCTCTTTCTTACTAGAGCACACTTGAAGAACTAAGCATTTTGGGGGAAATAAGATAATCACAGGCTTTGACCACCTCGGCCTGATTCTTTATTAATTGCACAATTCTATCTCAGGGAATTGTACTGTTAAATTGCTGTTGTATTTGCTCGGCTTACTCCTCCTTTCATCATTGCAGTGGTGGCTGTTTTTCGGCTCTGTGAAATATTAAGCTTATTTGGAACAATACCCTGAATCTGATATTTGCATCACAGAGATCTTTTTATTTGGCTAAAAGGTCTTAAAAGAAAGCCTTTGAGAAAGGTGCTGAATATGACTTAATTTGGGGAACAGAAGCAGTTGTATCTTTCAGTCTTGAAAGAGCCCAAAGACGTGGGTTGTTTTTTCTAATTTCTGCATATAACCCCTTCAAGTTTTGACTGAGCTTATCTCTATTGTATAAATATCTGGCAAGAAAAGAAAGGTGCAACCATCCCATGCCATAAACTCTGTTTTTTGTTTGTTTGTTTCTAATCACTTCATTTTAGAGCTACATAAAGGCTTTCTCTTTGGCATGCATTCTGCTTTCCACATTATGGGTGGCAACATTGTAATTGATTATTTCTATGGCATAACAAGAATTGGCAGCTTTCCAACCTGCTATATTTTTTTCTTACCATCCATTACTTGCCCTCTATGTCAACGCCATATATTTTAGATCTTTACCATGGACCTTATTCAAGTTAAAAAAATCCCATTTTAGTATAGTAAAAGTTACCAAAGCATAAAAGACACAAAATGCAAGAGCTTAAATGATATAAAGGTGTTTTTCTCTGTCATGTAACAGGAGAGTGCTACCGCTTGTGGGGGTCCGTTTGTTTCATATGGTCATTCCCAGATTCAGGTTCCTTTAATCTTGTTTTCTGCTATTTACTAAGATGTTTGCACATAGCTGGTTTTCCAAAACTGGGTTACCTCTATATCAAGATTCCAGACTATACGTTTTAAAGGCAGCACCTAGAAGTGTATACATAAATAAAAATACATACATAACAAATATCAGATAAATGTCAGATTCATGTTATGGGAGCATCTGGGGCAGTTTAGTTTTTGGTGTGTATTTTTCTTACACTACTGATGGAAACTCAGCTACATGGCTGTACCTAACTGAAAAGAAAGCTAAAGTATATAATCTCTAACTGGACATCATGTTCCTGCTTAAATTTGTGGCTCTATGAATACAAGGAAAAAGCAGGGAATGGGTATGACAGGATTGTTAGCTGTCTCCAACTAGGATCTAAAAAAGTTGAGCACTATTAAAGTGCATTTGGAATAAGTATATTTAAAATGTTGATATAAGTATATCACAAATAAACAAAAATAAGATTGGGCTCCAAGTGACAAAGAGCTTTAGCTCTACCTAAATGTGTTCAATTAGAAAAAAAAAAGCCTGAAAGTTTAATGTCTTAAGACTAATTACCCAGTTAAAAATGTTAACCTGCAAAATGTCTACTGCCACTTACAAAAGTGGGATTAAAACTCAGGGATTGGTGGATTTAATTGTGGACATACCAGGAAACTGTATTTTATGAAGGTAATAAACACCTCTTTGATAAAAAAATTTTGGTACTTATTATATCTTTTCCCTCTCATTTCTATTTTTCTGACTCCTCTTCAAACTCCTGTGCCCTCTAAGGGAGTGTTTACCAAGCATGATTCTCATTGTCTTTTTTCTCTCCCTTGCCAATTTCAACTGCTTTTAATCTGTCAACTATCATTCTAATGTAAATGATTGCCGAATATATATTCCTAGTCACAATTTCATTTTTGAGTTCCTGGTGTGTATTTCAAACTTTTCTTTAAGAATTTTTTTACATATTTACTACAAATAACATAAAATGCATTATGCTGCAAAACATACTAACCCTTTCTTTAAAAAATAAGTTTGATTGCTCAATATTTCATTTTTCCACTGAGGGCTGTACCATTTTTCTGTTGGTCAATCATAACATCATTCATTCATTCTTTCATCAAATATATATTTAATGGCTACTCTAAGATTGGCATTGACAATTAAATGGAAAATGAGGCTAGTAATATTTCAGTATAGGAAACTTTATGTTTGCTTGAACAATATATTACATAATTCCAGATTTTGTGTGTTGGGGCTCCTTGTGTGTGTGCATGCTCTGTGGAAATAAACAGTGTGCTATGATGTGAATCTCCAGGGAGAACTGGAGGCTTTGTCAGTTGAAGTCTACTCTACAGAGACCATTTAAGCTAGTATTTAAGGGTAGCCATAAAGGACCCCAACAAATGTGTTTGTGACAGAAGATAAAGTAAGCATAACAATTCTGACATGAGAAAGTGCTTTTTCTGTTCTGGGAAGAGAGAAAGGGTCAAAATAACTGGAATGAAAGAAAGAATGGCATGAAATGAGGTATAAAGCATGGCATGGTCTAGGAGATAAAAACCTTGAGGATAGAATTTGGATTCAATTCTAAGTATGAAAAGCAGTCTTTCCTGGAGATATAAATCTGTGAATCACAGTCACCTAAGTCCTGATAATAAGTGAAATTGCTTAGAGAGAGGTTACAGATAGAGAAGAGCTTCTATGACAGAAGTCTAGTTTTCTTCACTATTTAGTGGTTGATGTATAAGATCTCCCATAAAAAAAGGTTAAAAAATAATTTTCAGTAGGACAGGATGATAATGGGGAGAATAAAGGTAAGAGCAATTCAAGGAGAAAGAGTCAGCTGAGTCTTATGTTACTAAATGAGAAAGTTAGAATAAGCTAATGTCCACTGGATTGCCAAAATGGAAAGTCACTGATGACTTTGTAAAACTATACTTGGCAGAAAGGGAGGATGATTTATTTAAGGTATACAAATTAATTTTTTAGTAATTATGTGGAAATCTTTCAAAATAATTTTTTATTGTCTTAAATTTAGCAATCAGAATGATTTAATATTTTCATAAAAGCACAATCATCATTATGTACATTAACTCATATTATTTCATATTGCTGCAATTTGATGTTATGGGAGAAGGTGGGGTAGTTTAGCACCATCTCTAGTTAGTGATGGAAGTGTGCTTATGTGTCTGTGTGATGTTTGTTGCTTGAAATGTATTTGCTTTCAAGCTTTTTCATTTCCTTCTTTTAATGTTAAGCTACATAGCATGACTTCTTGCTGTCTTTGTTGGCATAATTAAACAAATATATACGTGATTAAAAACATAAAAGAACTGGGCTCAAGTTTCAATTCATATAATTTGTTGAAGTAAGTTGTCTCACTAGTAAAACTTTCATCACATATTTTAACAAAATGGTGTGAGAAGCAAATAAGGTCTGTGAAAGCATCGGTAAAACCATAAAGAACTATATACTTATAGACATCCGTATTCAGCTGAATATTACTTATTCTGTTAGGTTGGTGCTGCAGAAGTAATTGCGGGTTTTGCCATTTAAACCAATGGCAAAAACCATAATTAGTTTTGCAGCAACCTAATAGAAACCCAATCTCATCTTAAATAATTTACTCTTTGTATTCTTGGAGCTAGAAATTTCAGTGATATTTATTATGATCAGTCTAAAATAGAGGCCAAAGGAATTCTTGCTTGGGGTTAGCTACAAAGATTATTTTGACCCACGAGTCTCCTTCCCTATCTTAACAGTGTTGTAGATTGTTATGATTGTCTCTTAGTGACCTCTGGAAGTGAAAGGTTGCTGTGCTGAGGCTTTGCCAAATATTATGTAACAGGATTCACAAAATATGAATGGCATTTGTGCCTTTTATTGCACTGTTACGTCTTCTCATTTAATTCCCAAGATGATAGTGCAATAAAGAAGAAATAAGCTATATCAGTGGCAGCTATTGCTGAAATACTGTTTTTCTAATTCAAAATACCTGCCTCATGGGCCCAGGAGCTTTGTAGTACAGTTTCTATTCCAGAAAATAATTGTTCAATATGCTAAAAGAGCAAAATCAAATTACCTAAACAATTGTCAGAGTGGTACATATAATGGTAGATTTTTTTCTCCTGTGTGTTTATTTCCATAAAACTTTATGCCAGGGCTCCTGTGAAATAGATACTGAAGGCATAGAAATGAGTTAGTATTTAAATATAATTTTCAATTTTAATTAACTGGGGAGAATAAACACCTATTAAATGACCTCCTAAATCTGGAAATAACAAAGTAGACCAGAGCTAATTCAAGTTCAGAGTGTCACCAAGTCCATGTGCCTTCTTCCTCAGTTTGTATCATCTCTTACGTTTCCAGTGAAAAAATACTTTAAAGATTTATAATTCAGATAAAAACAATCTAATGCTTTATACAGTTTTTGAAGCCATTTGTTTACCTACAACAGTATTAGGGCTTCAGACAGACAGTAAACTCCAACATATGGTCATAGTTTTGCAATTATCGTTGTAAGTAGCATTTGGGGGAAAATATATATATATATACATGACATTTAGAACTTTTCCTTCGTCTAGGCAAGTATGTCAACATGTTGGCATCACAAGGTACAAATATAATGTTACCCACTCTTGTTAACGGCCAGATACGCCTAAAAGAGAGATTTTGCTTTTTGCCTGTTTTAATTTTCCTTACACTATCAGAGAATTTAGTGAAAATTAAATTTTGTAAATTTTTATGACAACTGAATGAACCTTTAGAAATAAGCTAGAACCATACGGCAATCTATACAAGTTCAGAAAATTTAGTTTGTGAAGAAAACGTGAATGGTGACCAGTCTAGCCCTAATACATTTCTAAAAGCATCACTGAGAAATTACTGTCATGTGTGTGAAAATTTTTATTAAAGTCACTGCCTAGAAGGAACTGAACCCCTTATTTATCTGACTTTTGTTTGTTTGCTTGTTAAGCGAAAGCAAAATAATAACAATAATGGCTGAGCACTGGGTAGGTTTTGAGAACATTTAGATACTGCTGAGACCAGAAGTTAAGAATATGATACTTCAGAAATAAGGGGAGAAATATTATGAAGTGATGATAATAAATGTTAATTTTATCTTCCTAGTGTTAAGTACTGTGTTTATAATGCACTACAAATTCACATGACTTTCTGATACGCCTGCTCAGGTTTTGGTGTGTTTTTCATCTTTAAAAAGTATGACATTCAAGCCACCAGCCTTCAGAAGATCTGGGAAAAGCACCCGCAACAACGGATCCTTTTTACCTTTAATTCACTGGGAAAGCAGTGTGCAGTGTGTTAAAAAGTTTTATAAAATATCTGTCAAAGTTTTCTTGTCTTCCTTTCAATCTGGATTACATTAAATACATATGTAGATGTGGTTGTTAGGTTTCTAATTTATTTGTTAATAATCATCAGCTTTATATATTAATATATAGTCCATAACAGTGTTTTAATAGAAATCAGAATATATATTTGTGTTCCCTTACAGTAAACAGAGTTTAATGACTCTTGTTGGTTTTGTCACTAATTTTCCTCTAAATTTAAAAAATTACCAAAATGAACACAGTCATTAATCTCATTGTTTAGAAGAAGAATTAAGTCACAAATAACAAAATGGTTATTTTTAGGAGATCAGGGAGTAGCAAGTAGAAAATATTTGAAGGAAATTTCCAATAATTTATATTCATCCATAGCTCTTTACTTGCTATAACACTTGAGTGAAAGTTTCCCTTAAGCTTTATTTTTCTTCCAGGGGTGACATAAAGTATTTTACTATCATGAAGCATATTTGTATTTATTTCCCAGATGGAGAGTGAGGCCAATGTCTAATAAGGCTATTTAGGCTGAAAAAGGAGGACAAATAGCAAATAATTCATAATACTTAGAATAGTAAAAGAAATAAACCTAATAATGAATATATTTATTGCCTCAAAACTCTAAAATTCTACCAAATGCGGTCAGTGGTGGAATTAAAATTGAGTGAATAACCTCAAGGTAAACAGTATAAAATGCGTAGATATAAATTAATTTCCAGACTTTAATTCATTACTTAAAATATGTTAAAACCAATATGTTCAAATTTGTAAGACGCTTTGTATATTGTAAATGCATTTGAAACTTCAGATAATTGCATTCTCTAATTCATACTTAATTTTTCAACTAACATCTTAGGTATCTATAATATCATTATTTACACAAGAAAACAGAGCCCTTAAATAGATTGCAATTTACTTGAGGCTACAAATGTATGAATAACATAACGAGGGTAAGAATGGTCCAAGTTTTAATCCATTGGTCTTTCTGGTACATCAGATTAATACTTCATCACATTATTTTTCTATTCAAATTTTTAATTCAAGATTGAAAGCAACTAAGGTATGACTTTTGGATTTGATGGAATGGAAAGACTACTAAATTCTATCACCCCAAAATGAGTCTGAAACTCAACCAATTCTCAAAAACAGACATTTTGGGACCCTGGAAATTGAAGAAAAGTGCAAATGATAAATTGAGTAGGTGAGGTGACATCTGCAAAACTTCTCAGCACAAAATGACTGTTCAAGCCTCTAAACTAAGATCCTTGACCAAACGCTAGCATGGTTTCCTGAAGCAGTGAGCTTGTCCCTAAGATAACTCTATCCCCCTTAAAATGCCTGCCTGAGAAAGTTTGTAATTATAACTCCTTTCTCTTCCCCTTGGAAAATTTGAACATACTGGTTTTAATCTGTTTTTCCCCTTGGAAGAGACAAGAGTTATACCACTCAAATATATCTCCTCAAGGATCTTGGAACCCACCTTTTGAAATAGAAACATCCAGGAAGATGATGACTCTTGCTCTCTTACCTCCCCATCCCTGTGGACAGGTAAAGGCACTACTGTGTTGGGTGCTTTGCTCCAACTTGCACAACTGCTTCTAGTTCTAGTTATAACTGCAGGAGAAGTTTCCCTCTTTCCTAGATAAAGCACCAATTATCAAACCCAAATGGCCTAATCACATGGATCAACCCCTTTGTCTTCTTCACACCCTTCCCTTTCTTTTCCTTAGCACATCTCAGTATTTAAAAGTTCTCTCATCTTCTGTTTTAGAAAAATTGAGCCTAGCTCTACACTGAAGTCTCTTGTCTGCTACTACAGTAGAATGTGAATAAAATCTGTCTTTATAGCCTTTAACAACTTTCCAGTTTTGTTTCTCTGTAATGACACAGCAGATTTTTAAGAATGGGGCTGACTCTAAACCAGCAGCTTTGCTGTCAGAGGAGGATGAATTGACTTGGAACAGAAAACAAAAATCCACAGCCAGCAGCATGGTTAGTACAAGCAGCAAAATTCATAGGCAACACATAGGGTTTCTGGTTGAGGTGAGTGGTAGGGAACCCAGAAAACTAAAAAAGGTATGGTATAGTTAATCAGAAATCTATAGAGGGAATATATAAGCTCTCCATATATGTCTGAATGACCAGGACACTACAGGCATATACTGGTAAGACCCAGAAAAGCTCCAGTACAAAGTAAAACCTGAGGCAGATATTAAAATTGCTTGAACATTAAATGAATGTCTCAATCCCCACATTAATCTATAGCCATGAGGTAGAAGTCTTATAAGCTTGAAGTTATTGCTCTGTGTAATCACTGGCTAACTACTAGGCTATGCAGACATAGGAGCAACCCCTAGGAATCCAGGATTAAAAACAAAAATAAGACTAAAAAAATACTTAGCAGAGACATCAATGGTTGTACCTCTCAGGACAAATAATTTGCAGATTAAATACAGCCAACTTTTAAATTTTCAGAAAAAAAAAGTAAGAATCTGGAGATTATACATCATAATATCTAAGGATATACTTTTCAAAAAAGTTATGAGTAAAAAGCATAACAAAAATATAACATCCTCAAAACAACAAAAGTGGTAAATAGAAATTAACTCTGAGTGTGATCAGATGTTAGATTTAATAGAAAATGCTTTCAAAGCAGTTATAATAAATATATTCAAAGAATAAAAGAAAATGATGTTTTAAGTATTGAAAAATAATTACAATAATAAGACAAATATGGAATTTCAGTAAGGAAATAGAAAGTATAAAAGGAAAGAAAATAGAATCTTTAGAGTTGAAAATAACAATTACCAAAATGGGACGTATACTAGAAGAGCTTAGCAGCTAATAAAACAGGCAAAAGAAAGATAATTGAACATGAAGATAGATCAATAGAAATTATCAAATTTGAAGAACACAAAGAGAAAGATTGAAGACCTAACAGTTATAAATAAGAAAATAGCGAGTACATGAGTTAAAAAGTCACAGAATTGAAAGGAGAAATAGGAAATCACCAATTACATTTGCGTATTTCAGTATTACCTTCTCAGTAATTGAAAGATAACAAAAGAGTATGTCAGCAAAGATATAGTTTTTTCTTTCTTTTTTTGAGAGAGACTCTGGTTGTCACTTAGGCTGGAGTGCAGTGGCGTGATCTCGGTTCACTGCAGCCTCCTCTTCCCAAAGTAAAGCAGTTTTCCTCCCTCAGCCTCCCGAGTAGCTGGGATTAAAAGCGCCCGCCACCAGGCCAGCTAATTTTTGTATTTTTGGTAGAGATAGGGCTTCGCCATGTTGACCAGGCTGGTCTTGAACTCCTGGCCTCAAGTGATCTGCCTGCCTCAGCCTCACAAACTGCTGGGATTAGAAGCATGAGCCACTATGCCAGGCCAGATTTTTTCAATTGATCTAACTAACATATATTAAAAAATTCACCCACTGATTATTGAATACACGTTATTTACAAGCACACATGAAATATTCTGAAGGGTAACCTATACAATTTTTAAAATTTAATGAAAATTCAATATGTCTCATAGGAGACAACTAAAACACAATTTAAAATGGAAACTTAAAGCATTAAACAACTATATAAAAACGTCCTCAAATCAATAACTAAGTTTTCATCTTAAGAAACTAGAAAGATAAGAGCGAGTGAAACCCAAAGCAAGCAGAAGAAAACACTAAAATCAGTGAAGATCAATAACAGAAAATATTTAAAAAGACAGAAAGAAATTGATAAAATCAGAAGTTTTGATTTTTTGAGGACAAAATGGACAAAAATAAAAAGGACAAAGATTTCCAAAACCAGTAAATAAAAAGAGGATTATCACTGCCAATCTTAAATAAATTAAGAAGGTACTATTATGAAGAATATTTTGGCAACAAATTAGACAACTTAGATAAAATTTTGGAAAAAGACATAAACTTTCAAAACAAATTTTAGGAAATTTTAACAGGCTTATAACAAGTAAAGATATAAAAGTGACAATTGATTATATCTTATTTTACTGATTCTTAATTATGTGCACATAATTTTACATATTTGGGGAATACATGTGATATTGTGATACAAGCAGAAAGTGTGTAATAATCAAATCAAGCTAATTGTGGTGACCGTGACCTCAAGCATTTGTCACTTTTTTGTGTTAGGAATATTCCAGTTTCATTCTTTTAATTATTTTGAGATATACAATAAATTATTAACTATAGTCACCCTGTGGTGCTACTGAAAACTCAATCTTAATTATTCTAACTGTGTTTTGCTCCATTAACAACCCACTCTTAATCTTCTCTCCTCACAACCCTTTCCAACCTCTGAAAACCATCATTCTACTTTCTATATCTTAGTTTTACACATATATATATATAATTTATGTATAATAGAATATATTATATATATATAATATATTAGCTTTCACATATTAGTAAGAATGTGTAAAGTTTGCCTTTCTGTGCCTGGCTTAGTTCTTCTTATGTCTTCCAGTTCATCCATGTTGCTACAAATGACAGGATTTTGTTCTTTTTTATGGCTGAATACTATTTCATGCTGTATATGTACTACTTTTTTTTATTGCATTCATCCATTGATGGGAACTTAAGCTGATTTCATATCTTGGCTATTGTGAATAGTGCTGCAATACACATGAGAGTGCAGATATCTCTTTGATATACTGATTTTCTTTCTTTTGGATATGTGGCCAGTAATGGGATTTCTGGATTATCAAGTAGTTCTATTTTTAGTTTTTTAAGAAACTTTCACATGGTTCTCCATAAGGGCTGTATTAATTTACATTCCCAAAAACAGTGTATAAGAGTTCCCACATCTCTACATACTAACCAGCATTTGTTATTCCCTGTCTTTTG
Organism: Cacajao melanocephalus; assembly: GCA_963573385.1. Classification (NCBI taxonomy): domain Eukaryota; kingdom Metazoa; phylum Chordata; class Mammalia; order Primates; family Pitheciidae; genus Cacajao; species Cacajao melanocephalus. The sequence goes on from CAUYLG010070992.1 coordinate 34,906, forward strand.
GCTAAAAGCCACTTTAACCATTGTGAGATGATACCTCATTGTAGATTTTATTTTCAGTTTTTTTGATGATTAGTGATGAGCATTTTTTCCTATATCTGTTGGCCATTTGTATATTTTGTTTTGAGAAATGTATATTCAGATATTTTGTCCAGTTTTTAAATCACATTTTTTTTTCTATTTAGTTGTTTGAACTCCTTTTTAATTCTGGCTCTGAATATCTTGTCAAATGGTAGCTTGCAAATATTTTCTACCACTCTGTGGGTTACCTGTTCGTTCTGTTGATGCTTCTTTTGCTGTGGAGAAGCTTTTTGGCTTGGTATAATCTTATTTGTCCATTTTAGCTTTGGTTGTCTGTGTTTTTGATGACTTGTTCAAGAAATGCTCAGACCAATGTCCTGAAGTGTTTCCTGAATGTTTTCTTCTAGTAGTCTCATAGTTTCAGTTTTATGATTAAAGTCTTTAATCCATTTTGAGTTGATTTTGCTATATGGTAAGGGGAGTCTAGTTGCATTCTTCTTATATATGGATATCCAGTTTTCCCAGTACTATTTATTAAAGAGACTTTTCTTTCCCCAGTGTATGTTCTTGGCACCTGTGTTAAAAATGATTTCACTGGAAATGCATGGATTTATTTCTGAGTTATCTTTTCTCTTCAATTGGTCTATCTATTTGTAATTATCAGTTTTTTTATTTCAGTAGTTTAGGGGTACAGATGGTTTTTGGTCACACGGGTGAGTTCTCTAATGGTGAATTCTGAGATGTTCAGGTGCCTATCACCTGAGCAGTGTACACTGTACCCAATATGGATAGTATTTTATCCTTCACTCCACTCCCAACCTTCCCCACCAAGTCCCCAAAGTACATTACATCACTCCATATGTCTTTGTATTCTCATTTCTTAACTCGAACTTTTAAGTGAGAACAAGTTGTTCCATTACTGAGTACTTCACTTAGAATAATAGCCTCTATCTCCATTCAAGCTGTTGCAAAAGACATTATTTTATTCCTTTTTTATGACTGACCAATATTCCATGGTGTATATATACTGCATTTTCTTCATTCGCTTGTTGGTCAATGGGTACTTAGGTTGGTTCCATATCTTTGCAATTACAAATTGTGCTGCTAAAAACATGCTATACATGTGTCTTTTTCATATATTAACTTATTTTCCTTTATGTAGATACCCAGTAGTGGGAGTGCTGCATCAAATGGTAGATCTACTTTCAGTTCTTTAAGGAATTCGCATACTGTTTTCTATAGTGGTTGTGCTAACTTACATTTCCACTAGCAGTGTAAAAGTGTTCCCTTTTCACCGCATCCGCGCCAACATCTATTGTTTTTTAACTTTTGAATTATGGCCATTCTTGCAAGAGTGGTTTTAATTTGCATTTCCTTGAGGGTTAGTGATATTGAGCATTTTTTCATATGTTTGTTGGCTGTTTGTATATCTTCTTTTGAAAAATGTCTATTCATGTCCTTTGTTCTCTTTTTGATGGGATCATTTGTTTTTCTCTTGCTAATTTGTTTGAGTTTCTTGTAGATTCTGGATACTAAATCTTTTGTCAGATGCATGATTTATAGACATTTTCTCCTACACTTTAGGTTGTCTGTTTACTCTGCTGATTATCTCTATTGCTGTACAGAAGCTTTTAAGTTTAATTAGGTCCTATTTGTATATTTATTTACTTACTTATTTTTTGCATTTGCTTTTGGGGTCTTAGTCATGAATTCTTTGCCTAGGCCAATGTATAGAAGATTTTTTCCAATGTTATCTTCAAGCATTTTTATGGTTTCAGGTCTTAGATTTAAGTCTCTTATCCAACTTGAGTGAGACTGCATCTAGTTTTATTCTTCTACGTGTCTTGCCTCCTTCATAGAGATCTTTTACCTCCTTAGTGAAGTATATTCCTAGCTATTTTATTATTTTTGCAGCTGTTGTAAAACAGATTGAGTTCTTGATCTGATTCTTAGTTTGTTGTTGGTGTATAGCATTGTAATAATTTGTGTACCCTGATTTGTAACCTGGGACTTTACCAAATTTGTTTAGCAGATCTAGGAACTTGTTGGATGAGTCTTTAGGGTTTTCTAGATACACAAACATATCATTGGCTAACAACAAAAGTTTGACTTCCTCCTTTCCAATGTGGATGCCCTTCATTTCTTTCTCTTGCCTAATTGCCCTGGCTAGGACTTTCAGTCTATGTTGAATAGCAGTGGTGAAAGTGGACATTTTTATCTTGCTTCAGTTCTCAGGGGGAATGCTTTCAACTTTTCCCAATTTAAAATGATGTTGACTGTGGGTTTGACACATGGCTTTTATTACTTTGAGGTAAATCCCTTCTATGTCTCGTTTGTTGAGGGTTTTTATACTAAAGGGCTGGTGAATTTTTTTAAATGCTTTTTTGGCATTTATTGAGATGATTGTATGGCTTTTGTTTTTAATACTGCTTATGTGATCTATCACATTTATTGACTTGCATATGTTAAACCACCCCCGCATCATGGGATGAAACCCACTTGATCATTATATATTATCTTTTTGGTGTACCATTGGATACAGTTAGCTAGCATTTTGTTGAGGATTATTCTGTCTAGGTTTATCAGGAATATTGGTCTGTAGTTTTCTTTTTTTTGTTATGTCTTTGCCTGGTTTTGGTATTAGGTGATACTGGCTTCACAGAATGATTTAAGGAGAAATTCCTCTTTATCTTTTGGAATAGTGGTACCAATTCTTTTTTGCATGTCTGGTAGAGTTAACCTATGAATCCATCTGATACTGAATTTTTTTACTGGCAATTTTTACAATTACTGATTCAGTCTTGCTGCTTGTTATTGGTCTGCTTAGGGATTTTACTCCTTCTTGATCTAATCAAGGAGAGTTATGTGCTTCCAGGAAATTTTTATTTTATCTATTTTCTCTAGATTTTCTAGTCTGTGCATGTAAAGATGTTCATAGAAGTATTGAATGATCATTTATATTTCTGTGGTATTAGTTGTAATTTCTCCAGTTTCATTTTTGGATCTTCTCTCTCGCTCTTTTTTTTTTCCCCTTAATCTTGTTAATGCCTATCAATTTTATCTTTTCAAAGAACCAGCTTTTTGTTTCATTCATCTTTTGTATTTTTTGGTTTCAATTTCATTTAGTTCGGCTCTGATTTTTATTATTTCCTTTTTTCTGCTGGCTGTGCATTTAGTTTGATCCTGTTTCTCTAGTCCTTGAGGTGTGACATTAGGTTGTCATTTGTGCTCTTTCAGATTTTTTTGATGTAGGCATTTAACATTAGGAACTTTCCTCTTAACACTGCTTTTGCTGTGTCCCAGAGGTTTTAATAAAGTGTGTCGCTATTATTATTCGCTTCAAAGAATTTTTAAATTTCCATCTTGATTTCATTGTTAACCCAAAAATCATTCAAGAGCAGATTATTTAATTTCCTGGTAATTGTATAGTTTTGAGGGTTCCTTTTGGAGTTGATTTCCAGTTTTATTTCACTGTTGTCTAAGAAGATACTTGATATAATTTTAATTTTCTTAAATTTATTGAGACTCGTTTTATGACCTGTCATATGGTCTATCTTGGAGAATGTTTTATGTGCTGATGAAAAGAATGTGTATTCTGCAGTTGTTGGAAAGAATACTCTGTAAATATCTGTTAAATCCATTTGTTCTAAAGTACAGCTTAAGTCCATTGTTTCTCTGTTGAATGTCTATCTCAATGATCTGTCTGTTGCTGTCAGTGGAGTATTGAAGTTCTCCCGCTGTTATTGTGTTGCTATCTATCTCAATTCTTAGGTCTAGAAGTAATTGTTTTATACATCTGAGAGCTACAGTATTAGGTGCATATAAATTTAGGATTACAATATCTTCTTGTTGGACTTACCTTTTATCATTACATAATATCATTCCATCTTTTTTAAAGTATTTTTGCTCTAAAGTCTGTTTTTTGTGATAGGAGAATAGCTACTCCTTCCTGCTTTTGATTTCCGCTTGCATGGAATATATTTTTCATCCATGATATGGTTAGACTTTGTGTCCTCACTCAAATCCATCTTGAACTCTAATCCCCATAATCCCCAAGTGTCAAGGGAGAGACAAGGTGGAGGTATTGAAATCATGGGGGTTTGTTTCCCCTATGCTGTTATCATAATAGTGATTGAGTTCTCAAGAGATCTTACAGTGTTATAAGGAGTTCTTTGCCCTTCACTCAGCACTTCTCCTTCCTGCTGCCTTAGGAAGAAGATGCCTGGCTTTCTGTTTGCTTTCTACCATGATTGTAAGTTTCCTGAGCCCTTCCCAGCCCAGCTGAACTGTGAGTCAGTTAAACCTATTTCCTTTATAAATTACCCCATCTTGGATAGCTCTTTATAGCAGTATGAAAATGAACTAATACAACCCCTTTACTTTTAGTTTATATGAAATCTTATGTGTCAGATGAGTCTCTTCAAGACAGCAGATATTTGTCTTATTATCCATTTTGCCATTCTGTATCTTTTAAGTGGGGTATTTAGACTATCAGCATTCAACATTAATATTGGGATGTGAGGTATTTTATAGTCACCAAGTTAGTTATTACCTACATTATATGTTTTATTTTTCATTGAATTGTTGTTTTATAGGCCATATGAGTTTTATGCTTCCATAAAGTTTTATTTTGGAGCATATCAAGCCTTTGTTTCAAGATATATAACTCTTTTTTTTTTTTTTTTTTTTTTACCATTTCTTGTAGTGCTGGTTTGGTAGTGACAAATTCCATCAGCATTTGTTTGTATGAAAAAGCTTAGTTTTGCTGAATACAAAATTATTGGCTGACAAGTATTCTGTTTAAGGAGGCTAAAGATAGTTTTGCAATTCCTTCTAGCTTGTAAGATTTCTGCTGAGAAGTCTCCTGTTATTCTGATAGGTTTTTCTTTATATGTTACCTAATGCTTTTGTCTCACATCTTTTAGAATTCTTTCTTTTGTGTTGACTTTAGCTAGCCTGATAACTATGTGCTTTGGTGGTGATTTTTTTGTAATGAATTTTTTAGCCATTCTTTGAGCTTCTTATGTTTGGATATCTAAATCTCTAACAAGGTCATAAAAGTTTTCCTCAATTATTTGCTTAACTTTTTCAAACATTTAGCATTCTCTTCTCTCTCAGAAACACCAATTATTCTTAGATTTTGCCATTTTTTAATTCCATATTTCTTGTAGACTTTGTTCATTTCTTTTGATTTTTTTCCCTTATCTTTGTTCGATTAGGTTAATTCAGAAGCCTTGTCTTTGAGCCCCAGAATTCATTCTTCCACTTGTTTCAGTCTATTGTTGAAATTTTCTACTGCATTTTGTATTTTCCTATGTGTGTTTTTCACTTCCAGAAGTTCTGATTGGTTTTTCTTTATGCTGTTCATCTCTGTGAAAATTGTTTTATTTATATCTTGAATTGGTTTTTAAATTTCTTTATGTTGGTTTTTACCTTTCTCTAGTATCTCCTTCAGTAGCTTAATAATCAACTTTCTGAATTCTTTTTCTGGTATTTCAAATATTACATCTTGGTTTGGACCAATTGCTTAGAAGGTAGTGTAACCTTCTATGTTGTTATAGAACCTTATTTTGTCATGTTACAATAATGACTTTCCTTCTTTCTTCTCATTTGGGTAGGTTTTCTTCAAATTCTTCTTGAATTGATTGTTTATTTGACTATGGTTTTTAAAATTTTTTCTCTCAAATATGTGATTATAATGTTGATAGTTTATTATAGACTAATTTGGTTCTTGGTACATTTATAGGTGAAGACTCTGTACAAGCTCCTTTGTTATAAAGAGTCTTTGTGTACTGGCTTTCTCAAATGCTGTTTGTAGTAGTTATGTACTTGGTATGTGGGCAAAATCATTGTCTCATATGGGGTAGGAATGGCAAGAATCTCTTGAAGCTTATATCATTCCCCTGTGGTGTATACTTTTTTATAAATTTAATTTTTCCCTAGTATTTTATTGACTGCATTAATGGTTCAGGCTTCAGGCTAGTGGAGGTACTTCTGGGGAAAAACTGGTTGTAGCTAAAGCAGGTAGGTAGCTGCAATACCCAACGATAAAAAGAGGTCCCAGCCTTGTGAAGTGGCTGCAGGAGCTCTCAATTAGATGCAATGAGGTTTTATCAGGGTGAAGGGTGGAAGCTGCCTCAGCTCCTTTGCCAAGCCAGCAGGAGTCCTATCTACTTCCTAGCCTCACTCCTATTCTGGTGTTCCAGCTATTCAGATCAGACAGGCACTTATTTTTATCTGCAGAAATTTTGATGTTCCTAGTAGGGAAGAACTGTCACTCTGTCTCTCATGCAAGTGTGAACCTGGAGTACTCCTCTTTTGGGGACACAATAACCCTGAATTGTTCCAAGAAGCCTGTCTATAGTTGCATCTATGCTGAGTTTCTATGGGAGTATCCTCAGCTGTGTCTGCAGTGGTAGATAAGGGATGAACAAGAACCCATTCTCAAAGATCCATTATGAGTATGAAGTTGGCCTGACTGTTGGAGTAGAGGTGCAGACATTTCCTGCTGTACTGAACATTGTAATTATGTCTTTGCTGAAAGAAACTTCCCACCAGGAGAAAGACCTGGGACTCAAGGCCTTCCATCTGGATTCTTTAGTCCCACGAGGGTGTTTTCTTGATATGGTGCTCTCCCCCTTTCCCTAGGAGTAAGAGTTTCTGAGAGCCAGCCTACAGTGGTTGTTATTCCTCTTCTGGGTCTAGCCCTCTGATAGGGCTGCCATAGTCTGGGCTGGTGCTGAGGAATGTCTTCAAGAGATCCGCTGATGTGACCTGTCTTCATGTTTTCCAGCAATCGGTACCTGCACCAGGTCTTATGGGGGTGGCAGGGGAGTGATGTAGTCTCTGTGAGATTCTTTGGTTGTAGATAGGCTTAGCGTGCTGGATTTCTCAAATGCTAGTTACAATAGTAGTAAATTTGTCATGTGGATAGACTCAGGACCTCTGGTTAGCCAGGGTATTGCAGGCAGTGGTGATAGCTGAGGTCATGTAGCCATTTTCTCCTTTCTAAGTGCTGTGTTATTGTACCTAGATGGTGTAAAAGGCTGTGTTGGTTGGCCTCCAGCTGGGAGATGACACTTGAAAAAGAGCACCAGCTGCAGTAGCAGTAGTAAGATTTGAGTTTGCCCTTTGTTGCCCAGTGGAAGTATTCTATCTTCTCAGATGATTAGCGATGATTAGTTAGGCTATAAAGCTCCTAAAAGTTTAAGTCCTTTGTGTTAAACTACCAGGGAAGGTAGAGGGGCACAACCAGGTGGGGGCAGGGTTAGGTGGGTCTGTGCTGTGACTCTCCATAAGAGGGGCAAGCCACAGCCATTGTGAGGGTCAGTGGGTGGTTCTCAGGTCACTGGGATAATGTTCCGAGTGTATAACTCCCTCTGCTGAACAGAAGAATTCACAAAGCGAGTAGGAAGTAGCAGGTGGAAGTGTTACCTAGCGCCCGGGCAGTTGGCAAGGCAGATTTCTCTCCTATAGTGTTTCACTTATAGCACTGGGTTAAGATCCAGGTAGCCTGTACACACATAACTCAGACCTGCCACAAGCCATATGCTTCCCCATAGAGATAACAACTGCAGACCTCCCTGTCTGCCCACAAGTTTGGGCACCCAGCTCCTGTGCCTGTGTCTGCAGCACACTTTCTGCTCACCTCCTGGGTTCTGTTCAAGGAAGTTCATTCCCACACAAGATAATTTCACAAAATTCAGTTGGGAACTTTCACTTTACAAACCCTCCCTGAGCTAGTTGGCGGACTTCCCTCATGTCCTCTTTGAGATATAATTAGGAATGGCTTCCATCAGTCCATGCTAGAAACTGGCAATGCCTACAAGGCACTTCACACCATTGCTTCTACTTTTGTATTTCTTGACACTCCCTAAGTCAGTTCCAGCTCTTGGTGGAGTTAAAACCTTCTCTTGTGACCTGAATTTTTAGACTATCTGGTGGGGACGTATATCCTCGTAACAGTCTCTTTCTCTCTCATACTCTGGGGACTTACAGTTTTTCACCTGTCTCACAGAATAGTCTGCAGCCTGTCACTTCTTTGAAAGGGTCTGGATTCTTTAGGTTTCTATTAAGTTCCTGCATTTTTTCTTGGAACAAAGTTCACAGTATGAATCCATATACACTATTCTGTCCTTCAAAGTGGGAGAGGCACCCTACAACTGCCTCCCATCTGCCATGTTGGAAGAAAAAAAATTCTATATGTCTGTTTTTATGCCAATACCATACATTTTTAGTTGCTATAGCTTTATACTATAATTTGAAATCAAGCAATGTAATGTGTCTTGCTTTCTTCTGTTTTGTTCAGGATTGCTTTGGTTATTCTGGGTGCTTTGCAATTCCATATAAATTTTAGGTTTTTTTTTTCTGTTTCTGTGAAGAATGCCATTGGTGTTTTGATAGAAATCACATGGAATTTGTAGATTGCTTGTGTAGAATGGACATTTTAACAATATTAATTCTTTCAATCTATGAACATGAAATATTCATTTTCTTGAGTCCTCTTCAGTGTCTTTTATTAATGTACTATGGTTTTCATTGTGTATATCTTTTACTCCTTTGTTTAAGTTTATTCTTAAGTATTTCATTTTATTTGCAGCTATTGTATATGAGACTGCTTTCTTGTTTTCATTTTCAGAGTATTCACTGCTTTCTGCAGAAATGCTATTGAGTTTTATAAGTTGACTGTGTGTCCTGAAACTTTACTGAATTTGTTTATTAGTTCTATAATTTTTTTGGTGGAGTCTTTAGGGTTTTTTAACAGGAGATTATATTGTCTATATACATGAATAATTTGACTTCTTCCAATTTGAATGCTCTTTATATATTTCTCTGGTGTAATTTCTTTGGCTAGGACTTCCCATACCATCTTGAATAAAAGTGGTGAAAATGAGTGGTATGGTTTGATTCTGTGTCCACATGAAAATCTCATGGTAAATGTGATCCAAAATGTTGAGGTGGCATCTGGTAGGAAGTGATTGAATCATCGAGGTGGATACTAATATGTTTAGCACCATCCTTCTACTGCTGTGTCATGATAGAGTTCTCTCAAGATCTGGTTGTTCAAAAGTGTGTGGCACTTCCCCCTTCATTGTCTCTTCCTCCTGCTACTATCATGTAAGATGTTCTTGCTTCTCTTTTGCCTTTTGCCACAATTATAAGTTTTCTGAGCCCTCCCTGGTCATGCTTCCTAAACAGAATCATGAGCTAATTAAACCTCTTTATAAAATACCCAGTCTCAGGTAGTTCTTTATAGCAATATAAGAATGGAATAATACAGAAATTTGGCACCAGAAAAACAGGGCATTGATGTAAAAATACCTGAAAATATGGAAGTGACTTTGAAACTGGATAACAGGCAGAGGTTGGAACAGTGTGTAGTGCTCATAAAAAGACAGAAAGATAATGGAAAGTTTGAAACTTCCTGGAGACTTGTTGAATGGTAGTGATCAAAATGCTGATAGTGATATGGACAGCAAAGTCCAGGCTAAAGTGGTCTCAGATGGCGAAGAGGAACTTACTGGGAACTAGAGTAAAGGTCACTCTTCTTATGCTTTAGCAGAGACTGTTGGCATTATGTCTCTGATCTTAGGATCTGTGGAACTTTGATCTTGAGAGAGATAATTTAGGGTATCTGGCAGAAGAAATTTCTAAACTGCAAGGCATTCAAGATGTGCCCCAGCTGCTTCTAACAGTGTACATTCATGTGTGTTGGCAAAGAGATGGCCTGAAATTGGAACTTATATTTAAAAAGGAAGCAGAGCATAAAAATTTGGAAAACTTGCAGCCTGACCATGTGATAGAAAAGAAAAACCAATTATCTGGGAAGGAATTCAAGGCTGAATAAATTTGGGTAAGTAAAGACCAGCCTAATGTTAATAGCCAAGACAATAGGAAAAATGCCTTCAGGGCATTTCAGAGAGCTTCAAGGCAGCACATCCTATCACAGGCCTGGAGTCCTAGAAGAAAAACATGGCTTCATGGGCCAGGCCTAGGGCCCAACTGTTCTGTGCAGCCTCAGGATATAGAGCCCTCCATCATGGCTGCTGCCACTCCAGCTCCAGCCGTGGCTAAAAGGGGATAAGGTATAGCTATGGCTATTGCTTCAGAGATTATAAGCTCCAAGCCTTGGTGGCTTCCATGAGGTATTCGGCCTATGGGTGTGCAAAAGGCAAAAGTTGAGGCTTGGGAACCTCCACCTAGATTTCAGAGAATGAATGAAAATGCCTGGATGTCCATGCAGAAGTCTGCTGCAGGGATAGAACACTCATGAAGAACCTCTACTAGGGCAGTCCAAAGGGAAAATGTAGGGTTGAAGCCCCCACAGTGAGTTCCCACTTTGTCACTGCCTAGTGAAGCTGTGAGAAGAGGGCCACCATCCTCCAGACTCCAGAATGGTAGCTCTACCAACAGGTTGAACTGTGAACCTGGAAAAGCTACAGGCATTTGATGCTAGCCAGTGAAAGCAGCTGCAGGGACTATACCCTACAGAGCCACAGGGACAGAGTTGTCCAAGGCCTTGGTAGCCTGTCCCTTGCATCAGTGAGGCTGGACTGTGAGACACAGAGTCAAGGGAAATTATTTCAAAGCTTTAAGATTTAATGACTGCCCTGCTGGGTTTCAGACTTGCATGTGACGTGTAGCTCCTTGGTTTTAGTCAATTTCTTCCTTTTAGAATAGGAGCATTTAACTAATGCCTCTACCTGCTCTATATCTTGGAAGTAACTAACTTGTTTTTGATTTTACAGGCTCATTGCCTATACCTTCTCTATATCTTAGAAGTAACTAACTTGTTTTTGATTTTACAGGCTTATAGGCAGAGGAGAATTGCCTTTTCTCAGATGAGATTTTAGACCAGAGACTTTCGAGTTAATGCTGAAATGTGTTAAGACTTGAGGGACTGTTCAGAAGGGATGATTGTATTTTGCAATGTGAGAAGGACATGAGATTTGGGATGGGCCAGGGGTAGCATGATATGGTTTGGGTCTGTATCCCCACCCAAATCTCATATTGAATTATAATTCCAAATGTCAAGTTGGGCCTGGTGGGAGGTGAGTGGATTATGGGGGTGGTTTCTAATGGTTAACACCATCCCCTAGTGCTGTCTTATGATAGAATTCTCAGGAGATCTGGCTGGTTAAAAGTGTGTAGCACTTCTCCTTTCATTCTCTTTCTCCTGCTTCCACCATGTAAGAGATTCTGGCTTCCCTGTCCCCTTCTACCATGATTATAAGTTTCTTGATGCCTCCCTAGCCATGATTTCTGCACAGCCTGTGGAAATGTGAGCCAATTAAAACTCTTTTCTTTGTTAATTACTCAATCTCAAGTAGTTCTTTATAGGAATGTGAGAATGGACTAAAATAGTCAGCAACCTTGTCTTGTTTCAGAGCTAAGAAAAAAGGCTTTCAGTTTTTCCCCATTTAATAACTATCAACTTTGAATTTATCATATATGGCTTTTATCGTGTTATGTTCTTTCTATACTTAGTTTTCTTGAAAGTTTTTATTATAGGGCAATATTGAATTTTATAGGATGCTTTTTGGTATCTATTAAAATGATTATTTTTTTTGTCCTTCACTCTGTTAATATAACATATCACAATTAATGCTTTGTATATATTGAGCCATCCTTACATCTCTGGGATGAAACCCACTTGATAATAATGATTGATCTTTTTAATGTGTTGTTGAATTTGGTTTGTCTGTATTTTGTTAAGGATTTTTGCATCTATGTTTGTCAGGTATGTTGGCCTGTAGTTTTTCTTGTTATATTGTGTCTTTGGTTTGGGCATCCCTGTGACAATGTCCATATAGAAAGCTTTGGAATTACTTTTTTTTTTCCCTTGATACATTGAAATAGTTTGAATAGATTTAGTACTTGTTTTTTCAATATTGGGTAGAATTAAGCAGGGAAGCCATCAGGTACTGGGCTTTTCTGTGTTAGGAGACTTTTTATTACTACCTTTATGTTGGTCCTTGTTATTCATCTGTTCAGGTTTTGGATTTTTGATAATTTAGTCTTGGTAGATTGCCTTTATCTATAAATTTACCCATATTTTCTAGATTTTTAAAATTTATAGATGTATAGTTGCTCATAAGAATCTTTTATGATTCTTTAAATTTCTGCGGTATCTGTTGTAGGGTTGCCTTTTTCATCTCTATGTTCGTTTATTTTGAGTCTTGTTTTTTTTCTTAGTCTGGCTAAAGTTTTGCCAATTTAGTTTATCCTTTCAAAAAACTACTTTTTTAATTGATATTTTTTATTTTTAAGGCTCCATTTTATTTATTTCTATTCTGATCTTTATTTTTTTCCTTCTACTAATTTTGAGTTTGATTTGTTCTTTCTTTTTTAGTTCTTTAAGATTCATTATTATGTTGTTTATTTAAAGTTTTTTTCTTTTATGTATGCATTTATTGCTGTAAATTTTTCTCTTTGCATTGTTTTTGCTGTATCTCATAGGCCTTGATATGTTGTGTTTTCATTTTTATCTGTTTCAAGAATTTGTTTATTGTGATAAAAATGTCCTTCTTAATTTCTTTATGACCCAATCATCATTTGGGAGAATTTGGTTCAATCTCCAAGTGTTTGTATAGTTTCCACAATTCTGCTTTTATTGATTTAGATCATTCATATTGTCTATCTCTTAAAAATTTGTAGTTATTATCTCTGATAGGTTTGCCTTTTAGTCTTCATACTAAAGATATGAGTGGTTTACATACTGCAATTATAGCATTAGCGTATTCTTTATTTGTCTGTGTATTTACTAATATCAGTTAATTGTGTATCTTTTGATGATTTCTTGTTGCTATTAATGCCCTTTTATTTTAGAATGAAGAACTCCCTTTAATATTTTTTGCAAGATAAATTTGATGTTTAAAAAAACTACTCAGCTTTTGTTTGTCTGGGAAAGTTTTTATTTCTCCTTCGTGTTTGAAGACTAATTTTGCTGGATACAATATTTTAGGTTGAAAATTTTCTCCCCCTTTCAACACTTTAACTATGTCATATCATTCCATTCTGATCTATAAGGTTTCTGCTTAAAGTGTGCTGCCATATGTGTCAGAGCTTCTTTATAAGTATTTGGTTCTTTTTCTTTGCTGTTTTTAGAATTTGTTCCTTTTTTTTTTGACTTTTGAATTTGATTACTATATGCCTTGAGGTAGCCTTATTATAGTTTACTCTTCTAAGTGTTCTTTGACCTTCTTGTACCTGAATATTCATGTCTTGCCCTAGATTTGGAAAATTCTCCATTATTATTTGTTTGAATAAAGTTTCTACTCCAGTCTCTCTCTCCGCATTCTCCTTAAGTGTATCTCAAATTTGCCCTGTTGAGGCTATTTTCTAAATCTTACAGATATGCTTTACTTTTAAGTTATTTTTTTCTCCTCTGACTATGTAGTTTCATATACTCTGTCTTTGGGCTCACAAATTCTTTCTTCTGCTTTATTAATTCTGCTGTTGAAAGACTGTGATACATTTTCAGTTTGCATCAATTAAACTTTTTGGTTCTGGAATTTCTGCCTATTTTTTGTTATTATTTATATTTCTTTGTTGAATTTCTCTGATAGAATTTCAAATTTATTTTCCATGTTACCTTGCAATTCATTCAGTTTCCTTAAGATAGCTATTTTGAATTTCCTGTCTGAAAGTACACATATCTCTGTTACTCCAGGATTGGTCACTGATTTCTTATTTTGACTGTTTGCTATTTCATGTTTTCCTGGGTGTTCTTGGTGCTGGTATATGTTTGTCAATGTCTAGACATTAAAGGATTAGGCATTTATTAGAATCTTTGCACTCTGACCTTGTTTGTACGTGTACTTCTTGAGAGACCTTTCTGTGAAATCAAAGAGGATGGAGTTTTGTGATCTAAGTGTCTCATCACTGCCACTGTTTAGCACTAGGGAAAGGAATGCTGTGAATCTTGCAGACTCCTAGATATATACCCTCAGTGAACTTGGGTAAGATAAGAAAAAAATTTTCTGGATGATTGCCAAGAGAATTTTTTTTTTTTACAATCAAAAGGAGTCTCTCTCCATGCTAGGCTTCTTGAAGTTTGAGTAGATGTTATGTGAGCACCCATGTGGCCACCACAGCTGACACTATAAAGGGATGCTCTTGAAGCCTTACAGACCAGCATAATCCTTTGGATTACCCAAGACCTGTAGCCAGTACTGCCACACTGCCAGTGGCATTTATTCAAGGCCCAAGATCCCTTTAATCAGTAGGTGGCAAATTCTGGATCTGTGCACAACTGGATCTGTCCCCTTAGGGCTACAAATTTCCATCTAGCCTAGGTTGGGTCTAGAAACACCATCCCTAGGAGCAAAAGCCTAGAAATTGGAACTTCAGGATTCTGCTCAGTGCTTTATTTTACTGTGGCTGAGTGGATATCCAAGTTGAAGAATAAAGTGCTCTGTACACTTCCCTCTCCTTCCCCCAAGCAGAAGGAGTCTCTCCTTTAGTTACACTGCTTGGATTTGGGAAAGGGGTGACATAGGCATTCCTTTGGCCACCACAGCTGATGTTGCACTGGGTTGTGTGCACACCAAGTGCACTGCTTTTGAGTCCAGCACAATACTAGGGCTTGCCTAAGGACTGCAGTCACTGTAGTCTACCACTCAAATATATTCTGGGTCCCAGGCAACTTAGTCAATCAGTGGTGAAGCCAGCTGGGACTCAGCTTCCTCACACTGGAGCAAGGAAGATTTCTCTGGCCCAGGGCATATCTAAAGGCTCTCTCCATGCATGTCAGTAAATTTATTCCCTATGTTGTGTTCTGCTGTGAAAGGGCAGCACTGAATTCTAATTCCAAATCCCACATTCACTTTTCTCTCCCTCCCCAAAGCACACAGATTCTGTCTCTACACAGTGCTGCCTGGAATTAAGGGAGTGGTGGTAGGCAATGCAAGGCTGTCTTTCCTACCCTCTCCAGTGCCTTCTTTCTTAATATTATGTTCAAATTAGGTACTTTTGATTACTCATTGGACTTTCTGGTTTTTATGAAGGTGCTTTCTTGCATGGATGGTTGTTAATTTGGTGTCCCTGTGGTGGGGGGACAATCACTGAAGGTGATCTTGCTCTACTTCACCCCTAGAACTGGTAATTTTTAAATTCACCTGAAAGAAAATCCCAGCCCAGATGAGTTCACTAGTAAATTGTATCAAATATTTGAAGAAAAAAATAATTCCAAGCTTACATAAAATATTTTGGAAAATATAGGAGCAGGAATACTTCCCAACTCATTCTATGAAACCATTTTTACTTAGTATGATAAACAAAATTCTAAAGATGGTCTCTTCTGACAAATTGACTAATTTATTAGTTCGATTTATAATTTAAGTATTTCTACAAAGGGATTTTACAGATGTGATTTATGTTCCAAATCAGTTAATCTTAAAATACTCAGAAAACTCCCAAAAGAAATCATAGAAGAAAATCTTTGTGACATTGTATTAGGCAAATATTTTAACTCTATGATTCTACAAGCAATATCTATTAAAATAATAAATTTGACTTCATGAAAATTTAAAATGTTTTCTTGCAAAATAAAAAAAAATTCAGGTAAACTGAATCTAATCACACAAACTTTGTAAAATGTAACAATATCTGCAACTCCTACCATAAGAATTCAAAGAGATGGCTTCTGTTGGCCTTGAGGTAGAATGTAAACAATTATATTCTAAACTGCAGATGAAAAGAAACAGCCATTTAGATGTTCCCTCAGCAAAAAGCCAGCAAGAAAATGGGGTGCTCAGTAGCATAGTAGCAAGGAAGTAAAATCTGCCAATAACCTGAGAGTTCAGAAGTGGACCCAGGTTTCAAATGGGAACCTCAGCATTAGCATATATCTTCATTTCAGCTTATGAGATCTGAACAGAGGATTTGGCTAATTGGCCCCTTGATGCATGGAAGGAACCGGGATAGTAAATTTGTGTTGTATTAAGTCACCAAATTTGTAATCACTTGTTATGGAAGCAATAGCAAACTAAAATACTGTGACAGCAAAGCTAAAGATAGAGAAGAAACCAATATCCTTCATGAACATAAATACCATAATTCTTAACTAAATATTATTAAATAAATGCAACAGCATAGAAAAAGGATTACACACTGTATTAGTCAATTTTCATGCAGCTGATGAATACATACCCAAGACTGGAAAGAAAAAGAGATTTAATAGATTTACAGCTCTACATGAATGGGGAGGCCTCACAATCATGGCAGAAGGCAAGGAGAAGCAAGTCATATCTGAAATGGATGGTGGCAGGCAAAGAGAAAGAGTTTGTGCAAGGGAACTCTTCTTTATAAAACCGTCAGATCTCATGAGACTTATTCGCTATCATGAGAATAGCATGAGAAAGACTTGCCCCCATGAATGAAGTACCTCCCACTTGGTCCCTCCCATGACATATGGGAATTGTGGGAGTTACAATTCAAGATGAGATTTGGGTGGGGACACAGAGCCAAATCACATGATTGTGCTGCTGGGCCCTCCCAAATCTCATGTCCTTACATTTATTTATTTATTTATTATTTTTTTTACTTTAGTTCTGGGGTACATGTGCAGATTGCGCAGGTTTGTTACATAGGTATACACATGCCATGGTAGTTTGTTGCCTCCATCCCCCCATCACCTACATTAGGTATTTCTCCTAATGTTATCCCTCCCCAATCTCCCCATCTCCTGTTATCCCTCCCC